>WBMY01002352.1:949388-1048876 GCA_013397315.1 Donacobius atricapilla | reverse complement strand
TTTTTTTTTTTTTCCCCCTTCCTGGTCATGTTAGAAACAAAGTCAGCAGTTTCTTACTGAAATGTAGCATATCCCGTCCTTTCAAATTAGTAACATTTGTAAGGGTTGTGTGGCACTGTGTTATCTGTTAGGTGTCTTGATATTTGATAATTAATTTTGCTGCAGGTTCAGAAGGCTGTTTTTAGCAGGCTATAGCTCCATGATTTTTTTTTTCAGTGACACAATAAAATTGATAACTGTAGGTATAGTTTAGAAATTCAGTATCCCAACTCAATATCCATTTTGTTTTAGCATTACATTCCTCTTGAAGAATTGATTGCATACCTGTCTTGAGACCAACTTTTTTGTTGTTGTTTGGCTTGATTTTAGTGGAATTGCTTCTCTTTTTTTCAGCAAAAGCAAGCCATCGAGGCGAATCAACCCAACTCCTGTGAGTGCTGAGCGGCCCCTCTCAAAACCAAAGACCTGTTTCACTTCTACACCCGTCAGCCGCTCTCCAGCTGCTCGCTGGGCAGCTGGCTCAAGCCTTGAGGCCTTTGCTGCTGTCCAGGAAGGAAACCTCTCATCTGTGATAAGCAGCAGCCTTCAAGAGGAGAGGGAGATGCTGAAAAAAGAACGGTACAGTCTGAACAGGGGGGGTGATTCTTAATTGCCTTGTGTCCTGGTTCCAGTCAGGATAGGGTTAATTTTTGCAGTAGTCAGGAGGGGGCATGGCCAGGACAAAGTGAAAATGACAAAATACCCGGAACAGATATTGGTGACCTTAAACTATAATTTGCCTAAAGCCAAGTGTGTCTGTGGTATCAGACTAGGATATTGAGCACCTAGCTCATGTTTGTCATTTTAGAGGTGTGCTGACTCTGGAGCAATGACCCTCACTTCAAAAGTGTAATCGCTCCTGTGCTTCTATGAGATTTCCTCTTCATGGACTTTTTCTATTGGCCTATGCTTTGCTTCAGGTGAAAATGATTCTGACTTCCCCAGAGCCCTTGAAGTGGCTTAAGGGTTTCACTTTTGAGACAGTGTGTTACATAGTGTGATGTTCCAAGGGTAAATGTTCCACTGGAGTCTTTGACAGTCATTTGATATTGCTGTTACTGGCTTATGTCCTTTATCTCACGTGTCTTACTTACACTGCTCTGTTGTTGCATTTTGGATGACCTCTCTAGGTATTGTTTTCTACAATGTCTGTGTATTGAACTGAGTGATCACTGTTGATTTGGAATCCAGCAGTCAAAGTAGTTTGTTGATTCTGTTGTTTAACCTGCCAGAATGGGATTTCATTAGCTGTTGCATTGCCTTTCCACTTAATGGTATTGGGTCTTCTCAGAGTGTCATTACCTTACATCTGTAACCAAAGGTATGGATGTGAACTTTATTTTCATAGGCTTTTTAAAATGTCTATCTGTCAGAAATTGTATGTGCAAAGAAGATTTTTAGGACCTGGTCTCTAACAGATTCCCTGTCCATAACAAATACCAGTTCAGATGAGAGAAGCAGTAACATAGGTTAGTTGGTTAATTTGGTTGAAGTGCTACACTGTTTAAACAGAGTTGGAATTTGAATGGGATTCTTTGGGGTCTTTTGGTTGTTAACCCCAAAATCTATTTTCCATAAGAGAAAGATGGCTTAAATTATTGTCATGCTAAAAGCTGCTTTCAACAGAGTGAATGACATGGTTTAGTTATTGCAGGATTTCCTTCATGCTACACTGGAAGAGAAAGACCTCTCCTGGCTGCATGGCTGCTGTAGATTGTCCTCAGTCACATGGTTATGTTGCTGCTCTTGAATTTCAGATGCAAGTTGCTGCACCAAGCATCTTCTCCTACAGGGATGTCTTTCGATCCTGGTACTCCAACTAAGCCTACCTACACTCGCAGTGCCAGCCTTCCTGCTGAAAGCCATCTGGTGACCTGTGCAAATCCTGCTAAGGTTTCCTGCAAGAAACAGTTGGAGTGTCTGGCACAGCTCTATTCATCGTGTATAGCAGGTGAGGACACAGAAGATGTGAGACTGACCTCTCTTTGAGCTTTGAACTTGCGTGTGTGTTGTGAGAGGGAGATCAATGGGAAGTGGAAGCTGTGGGATGGTTATAGTGTACCAACAAATGACATCTGGAAAAATAAACTAAGCCAACACAGTTGTTAAAATAAATGAATACTTGGTAAAAGTTTAGGGAAGGAGGTGAGCCTGATGCAGTACTCCGAGCTGCAGTAGACTGAAGTTGTATGTCCCACCTGAAACTAGGCTATTCCCTAGCACGTCTCTCACTGCACATCTCTACTGTGATTGCATTGTGGGGAGGGAGTTCTTTGCTGACTACCACAGAACAGGAATCTCTCATTTTACCTTTGTGTATTAAAGCAGGACAGTATCGAATAGTCCTCCTTTAACATCTCAATTACTCTCTCCCAGAAAACCTGGTACCAAATATTTTTCTGGAACTGTTTTTTGTTCTGCAACTGTTGACATCTAAAGGCACTTCTACTGCAGAAGATGGGGATAGTGACCCTGAAAGCAGTGAAAGGAATAGAGGTAAGCAGTATTGAAGGGAAAAATGTTGCTTCCATAGAATTAGAAGGTGTTGTACAGTAGCTTAGACAGTTATTCTTAAATTACATAGAAATGCCTTATTTACCACTGTGGGACTCACCTGAGATGCTGACAAAAGTCATACATGTGTGGGAAGTGCTTCCACAGTATGATACAGCGGGGTTGTTAGATACTGTTTGAATCTAGTTTTCTGCTCTCGTGTGAGATTGGCTGTAGCTGCTTCCTAACTCTTGACTTTTAGAGAGAAGGACCGATGTGCTTGAGTTGCTTCTCCATTGATCCTGCAACTCAAATGGGCTGTTGACCTACTTTGTGTTTATTAAGCTTCAGGTTTGGATCTGAGTGCACAGGATCCAGCCATATTACTGCATTTGATTTTTTGGCAAATTCAGCCTTAAGCTTGATGCAATTAGTACTTTGATATGGATATTACAACCAAAAGAGTGGCTTTAGGATGAGACCCACCACACCCTCCTCCACCTCACGTGCCTCAATTTGATTGATCTTTGTTTTGCTGCTCATTGATTCTTAGAGCTGAGATTAGGAATGTGAAATCTTCAGCTATGGGAACACCATTTTATGATTTTTTTTGTAGTTGGTCTACTTTTCTTGTTCTGTATCTGCTTACTGTTGTTCAGAACATTTAGAAAGAGTCTTTCCTTTCCCATACAGCATTAAACAATTCAATTGCCTTTAGTACGGGAAGAATAGGGATTGGGAACTTCTGAAAATTGAACAGAGGTCTGGAAGATTATTTTTGGATAAGTCAGTTCCTACTTTCCTTAAAAGCTAATTGTTTAGTTTATAAATGGTAAAAGGTACTGTTGTCTCATGTTTCTTTTTTTCCCCTTAGATGTGTCAGGGAGACAGCATTTTGAAAGTGTGCACAACTGTGTTTATTTTGCTGTTCGAGTCTTGGATTATCAATATGAGTGAGTTGAATTCTTTTTTCATCTGCTTGTGTCTGCACTTTTGTGTGTGGGATTAAGCAAGTGTGCTTGGGTTTTAGAACTTTACCAGTTACAGGCACTGAGTTGTTAATTTTTCTTCAAAACATACAACTTGACCTGGATTTGGATGTCTCTGGGTTTTCTTGTGCTTATCTGTCCACTGAACTTTGTTGTAATTGTGCAAGAACGGGAAAATCATGAGATGAGAATGATAACAAATATAGATACCAGTAGGATTTCCTGCTGGATACATGTGGTTTAGAACTCTTTACTTGGCAGCATCATAAAATGTAAGCATAAGCATTTCTTTAGAACTGATCATGTGTTGTTTATGGCAGTCTGTCTCTCTTGAGTTTTATCCCTGTTGTCTTGGCAGAATTATTTCCCATTTAGAAAAGGGGATGCTGAAGCTTTTGGCCGAAAACGAACGGATTGCATCGTTTTCTCCCACCTTGCACAAGAGGCTCAGACAGGCTTACGAAAGCAGCACAGCCAAGGTAAAAATTGACAGACCCCAAATGACATAGCTTCAAGCCTTCGTGTTGTTGTTCTTTTATTTGCAATGGCTTTGATGTTAAATCTCATTCCTTCTACTTCATCTTGTTGTGTTGTCTTTAGAAACTGTCTAAAAGCTACTTTTCTTTCTTGTCAGTGCGTGAGTGAGTTGCTGGGTCCGTTGATTGTTAGCTGTGAATCACTGCTGGCTAGCCTTGCATTGGGCTCCAGGCCCTGACCTCAGCCAGAGATTCTGATAGGGTCAAGTTTTGCCTTTGAAATTCTCACCTAATAAACATGAATCCCAGGAGAATGATTAGTTAGGTGCAATATCAGAAGGTCTCAAAGATGTGGATTTCTTTCATAGATACAGACTCCTTTTAGGCAAACAACGTTTCACAGGAGACTATCCAGACAGGGGAAAATGGTTTCCTTGTGTGATCAACTGGGTTGGGGAACCAATTTGGTTGGTAGGAATTGGATGGTAGAAATGTATTTTTTATCTCATTTCATCCATCTTTTAAAAATGGAAATTAGTCTTGGCAAAGAAAGGAAAGTGTACTGAGACTGGGACATGTCAGTAGCTGAGCTTTAAAGTTGTACATAAAGATCTTGTTACTTGAAGAACAGGCTTTTTAATTGGAGAAAGAGTCAGGTTACAGAAACTGCAGCCAGGATGCAGAATTTTTTCAAGCCCTATATTGCAGGTATACCTCAACTGTTGGTGGGATTTCCGCACTGTATCAACACTGGTTGCAATCTGTTCAGCAAACTGTTGGTGTTTGCTACTAGTTAGCAATTGGGAACTAGTGTGTCTGAACAATTTGGCTAGTGATATTTATTTCCTCATCATGCCTTTTCTCTGCTTTTTTCTGGGACTCAGATTGTTTAGAGACTTCCATTAGCTTAATGACTGCCTTCATATTTTTAACAGGTGTCTCTCCTGCTGCCATGCTCTGTACAGTCTGTTTCTTTTCAACCAGAAACTGATAACCGCTCTAACTTTCCCAGTGACAGAGCATTTCACATATTTAAGAAACAAAGGTAAGTTTCTTCTACTTTTCCTGGATGCTCACAGGGTATAACCTCTGCATGCTTGTAAACAAAGGATCTTAAGAATGTCTCATATATGCTACATGCTGCAGAAAAAAATCTTGAAATTTTTTCTCTAATTAAACGAAAAAAAGTCTTTGTCCATATTGACTGCAGGAGCTAAATGGGTAATGTCTTTAGAGAAGAACAGCGTAATTCTTCAGGAGTTATTGAGACTTCTGATAATGCCAGTACATTCTGTCACCCTACTGGATTGCTTCTGCATATAAATCTGGTATGCTTTTATTCTTCCTGCCACCTCCCTCCATGCTTGCAGCAACAGGGTGAGGAGAGAATGATGAGTTGTCTTGGTCCTTCTCTTTTTCTCATAGGTATTACTTCATGTGGCTTATTCTTTCCTGCCTCTCAGTCTTCACTGTGTCTGTCTGGTAATGGCTGTTTTGGTCATTCCATCATAGATTGGGCATAACAAGCTTAAGCACTTGCTGTCAAAGACATGGAAAATGGAAACTCACTGAAGTACTGCTAACATTTATGAGTTTTTCAAAGGTATCTGAATGCTTAGAGGCTGGAGTTATTTAATCTGAGGTAGATTCTTGCTGGGGAGCTTTGGAGCAGTTATTATTCACTTGTTGCTTCAAATATTGAAGAGTTCATTCCCTTAAATATCTTGATTCACAGGGATATATTTTATGAACTTCTGCGTGAATGGGAGGATAACAATGAGAAAACTGGCTGGGACTTTGACAGAGTTCTGGGCAACAAGATCAGGTAGGAGTCATGCAATTTTAGCTAGCTCTTTAATGTAGCTGAATTGTTGGTGAATCATACTGCGCTTGGCATCCTTTGTTCCATGTTCTGCCGGGTCTTCTGCACTAATCTGTAGGGTGCTGTGTGCTGCTTGGAAGAGGCTACCCATGTACACTTGTTTGAGCTTAAAAGTATCAATTGTTACCATAAGGAAACAAGCCATAAGTGGCACGAGCCTAATTTGATTAGTCTTGATGTTGCTCTTTCCCTTTCATAATCACAGAAAGAGCTACTCTGAAAACTAGTGTATTGTTGTCTGAACGTTGTTATTGTATACACTTGTGTGTGCATGTCATGTTTTCCATGTGTGACTCCTCTTAAGTGAGGAGAAGAATGTTATGTGTTCAGAAGCTGTTCACTCTTCTGATCATTTCAAGGGGTCGAGTGCATTGGCTCTGAAAACAAGACAACTTTGTCTCTTTCTGTGGAAAGAAGACTGTTTTAATCATTTATTGCTTTATCAAAATGCAGTATACATAAAGAAACTATTATAACATTGAAAGCAGTTGCCTTGTGGGTTTCTGTGTTAGTCTCAACCATCAGCCTACTCAAGTAACATGTATGTAGGTGGCTTTTCACCACAAGAGAAAACGAGGCTGAGGCTTAAAATGAGAAATTTTGGGGCATCAGAAGTAGCACTATTGCTATTTCCTTACTTCCGTATGTGTGAACTCTCAACTTACTGTTATGGGCCGGAAAGAATGGGAGCTGAATGAGTTTATTCTTTTTTTCTAAATAACAATATTATTGAAGGAAAGGAAGAGATTCTTTTTATCTCTTGAGCTCTGCAGGTGCTCAGGGAGAATTTTTGTTTCCATGTCAGCAGCAGGTGGGGCTCAGTGCTTGGGAAACTGGGTTATAAAGATATTGCTTTTTTTCAATGGCCTTTGGAGATTGCTTTCTTAAAAGTACGCTTTTATGCTTTTGGTATAGTTTGAGGTTAGAACACTGTTTTTTGTACCACAAAGTTCCGGTCAGAATTTTATAATGTTTTCCTTCACAGGGCCATGATGGCTCACCTATCAGCAACCTGCAACCACAGCCATTTTGCCAGGCTCTTTCAAAAACAGCTTATCCAGGTAAATGACTTGGGTTGTTTAATGACTGTTTGCATCAAAGCTGATTTGATCCTTCCTTGGCCTGAGAAAACAGGCTGTGTCTTGTAAGCTTCTTTGAGATCTTCCTATTGAAACTTTTTTGGGGAGAGACAAGTTTTCAGGATGGGTATTTCTTTTCTTCTTCAGAAACAATCAGTGATAAATTACCAATGAAGTCTCTTTAAATCAGGAATAAGGCACACTGAGAACATCATGAGCTGTAAGCATTCATTCTTCATGGCTATTTACTTCGACCTTCTAATTTTAGTCTTGTTATAGTTTCTGAAAATTTTAGGGATGTGTTTTGACACTTTTCAAGTACAGAAATTCCCAGATATGTTTGTTAGCAGCATGAGTGCAAAAAATCTCTAGTTCTTCTGTGTAACACACAGCTGGCTGGTTCTGGTACGGTATTGCTGTTGGAATTTAGAGAGGGGGGGGTTTGCTCAATTTCAAGCATCATCTGACCTGACTGTAAGTAAAGAAATGAAGGAGAAGATTCACTGTATTCTCTGTAGATGCCTGGCTTTTTGGTGGGCCCCTCTTAGAGAGCCAAGCAGCCGCAAAACCTCACCTTGAGTCTTGGCCCACACACATTGCCCGGAAGTTGCAAACTGTTAGAATGTTGTAAATTCCTCTAGTGTCAAGTCTGAGTTTTAATCAATGTCCTGTCTGACTCTATGGGTGTGTTCATGGAAATTGTGGGAAAAAGGTAAGATTAACTTTGTTGCATCAATAGATTTAATTAGTCCCAGGTGCTGTGTTTCTCTTTTGTATCTGTGCCTTCTAATGAAGACTGCAGGATTTCACAAGGGTAGCCAAAGATCTAAACTGATAACTGTGTGTTTTCAATGGATCCAATGTTTCTGTCCGGAAAGTGATTTACAGAATCTTGTGTGTATTATGATACTCTTGCAGAAATGAACCAAGACTGAGGACTTGTGTCAAGGCCTGATAATTTAAAGGTAGAGAAGTGTAGTGAGATGTTCCCTCCCTTGGGGAGGTGAGGAAGCTCTGTTAGGAATAAATGGACCTAGTACTTGCTCACTTGATAGACCTTCCTAAATGTTGCTTTTTATTATGATCTCTCTCATTAAAACGATCATGTCTTAGATGTAGGGATATGCAGTCAACTTTTCCTATTGCTCAGAATTTGCTAGGTTATGTCTGGAGTGCTGTGTCCAGTCTTGGGCTCACCAGCTCAAGGAAAGAAAGATACAGACATAGTAGAGCAAGTCCAGCTCAGGGCCATGTAAATGATTAAGGCACTGCACATTTTTTGTATGAGAAGAAGCTGAGAGCATTCAGCATGGGGAAGAGAAGGCACTAGGTTGTCTTAGCACTGTTATAAATACCTGCTGGGAGGGAATGAAGAAGAGGGAGTGAGATTTTTCTCAGTAGTGTTCACTGACAAGTCAGGAGGCTGACCCTGACTGGACAAGAGGGTTGGATTAGATGATCCAAGAGGCCCCTTCTAAACAGTTCTGCACTTCTGTAATTCTTTGAGTCTTGAGTTGTGTCTGTGTGTTTGATTGGGGCAGCAGGGCAATTATTTTTAAATTTTATTGAACTCTTTGGGAGTTCCAGGAAAACCTGCTCTGGGAATGTGTAGTGCAGCATCGTGGGCCTTGGAGACTGAGCTAAAGATCCTACTGAATAGCTCATGGAGATCATGAGAGTGATAGGTATTCTCTCCACACATCCAAATGTAGCCTGTTAGATAGGCCCTAGTTAGATGTGTAGCATTGGAATTTTATCCCTCAAGACCTTTATGGCCAAGGTGGGGGTAGCATGTTTTGGCATGGGGAAGAGTTATTCTGTGTGGGGGCACCAGGAAAGGTCATGCTTGGATTACTCCAAGAACAGTCTTGTGAGGAAGGGATAATATGCTGGGTGAGAGAGGAAGTGAAATGATGCCTTGTTACAAATATTCCACCTTGCTACTCTTTCTGTCTCCTAAAGATGTGCAAAGGTCCTATTGGTGGTGTTGCAAGCTGGGGAGACACTCCGGACCAGGATGTCCTTAATATGCTGGGTTCTGATAATCTGAGCCGTCTGAAGAGGCTGCAGGAAAGATTTGTTGTTCCTCAGAGCATCAGAGGGCCTTGTCCACCTCCTTCATTCCCAGGGTGCCAACAATTTTTCAGGGACTTCATCCTCAGTGCTGGAAGGTGAGCAGCCTGTGCTTGCTGTTCCCTCTGAAATGTGTGGGCAGTGGAACCACCAGTATATTTCTCTTGCAACAGGGAGTAATCCAGAAAGATTGGGATTAAATTGTATGGTAATGATTTTTCTTTTGTAAACCAACAATATTTTTTTGGAGCAGTCAGTGTTTCCTAGTGCGAAGGCATGTGGTGCTACCTAGCAAGGACACTGGATTGGATAAATGCTTCTTGTGTGATAGTGCATGAAGCCAAGGTGTACAGGATGAAGCCAGGTTAATGGTTTTGTTTAATGAGTTTTTCACAATTCACAGTATGGAGGAATTATCTATGGGAGATTTTAATCTTGAATTCAGTTATTTTATAGATTCCTCCTTTGGCAGATCAATTTTTTTATCCTTATGCTGAGACTTATTACATAGCATCTCTGAAAAAGTAAAAAAGAAGCGTGGAAATGAAGGTGGTCAGCCAGTCCGAAGTCTTCTCTCTTGCTTTCTTGTCTGTCAGTCTGTTATGTTGTATGTCTGCTGCTGCTTGTTACAACTTACAAGACAAGCTTAAAATTCTGCAGCGTGTTAGTTGAGGTTTTACTACTGTTTTCAACCCAGTCTGACTCATCATCATCTTTTGCTGAAGTTACCAGTTCAATCAGCACCTGATGGATAGTCTGTGCCTGAAGATACTTGAACTGAATGGCCTTACTCTGGTGGAGCATGAGCACAGTGATGGGGAAGCAGATATGGAGGAACAGGTAGGCTTACTTTGTGCAAACACAACTGTCCAGAATTTCTTTGAGCTGTTCCAGTAGTCAAACAATTACTGGCTTGATTGTGAGTTGCTTGGAGCTTTCACCACTGTATTTACAGGACAAGAGCTTCTTCATTTGGTTTTGTCCTAACTTTGCAATTTGCTTAATTGTCTGAGCCCCTTGACACTTACTTGCGTGCTTCAGGGTGCTTCGGAAAACTGTCATGAGTGCACAATACTTGTGAAAGTGAAAGCCTCCTCTTTAGGTTGTTATAACCTGTGTTAGATCAAGGAAATAATCAAGTTCAGTTGTGGCACCCCATTGCAATAAGTGCCTTGTTACTTTTCCATGTAGAAAGATTTTAGTTACATTGAATTTGTAGTCATCCCTCTTCATAGGTGTACAGATGTTTCTTCACTCAAGTCTACAGATCAGAGGTGTCACAGCTTGTTGTCTGTTAGCAAAGGAGCAGCCAAAGGTTCAGGGAGACTTGCAGAGTGGTAGTGCTATAAAGGAGGCAGTGTGAGATCAGCTCTGCCTCTCATTCACTCCAAAGTTCTTAATGTGAAGATATGATTGAGCAGCTGCTTGTTTTAGAAAGCTCTTGAATAATTCCTCCTTGTGAAGAGGTGAAGCAATGGAGACAGAAGCAATTTAAAATACTTGATAAATATGTGTTTTGGAAACTTACCTTTACTAAAAGCAGTGATGAAGCTATGTGGCCCTTTTACATGAAGGGAGTAGAAGTTCAGTGTAGGCATTTGCTTTGCCAGTGTAGGGTAACATTGCCTCAGCTTGCTTTCCTTCATTTTAGGATGAAAAAAAGCGTTTCACCGTGGCCCTGTTGAGTCTCCGACTCCTCGCCAAGTTCCTGGGGTTCCTTGTTTTCCTGCCCTATCGCACTGCCGAGCAGCCAACCAGAGACTTGCAAGATTCTGCGCTGGTGCTCAGAAACCAAGTAAGAAACCGAGCACTGCCTTTGGCTTGGCAGGCACTTTCTCTAGCCCAGGGAGGGTTGTGGGTAGCCATGCACTTTCAAAGTGAGCCAGTGGTTCCTGGGATGGTGTTGTATGGGTCTATGTCCGTGCTGCATATTCTGGGGGTGGGAACAAAGGAGAAAAGAGTTTGTGTAACCTCGAAAAGAGGGAGCAATGCACCAATGGTAAGGTACTCGGTCTTCTGTTATTTCTGCTAATCTGGGTCTGTCATTCCAAAACTTTCACCTAGCTAAGACAACTTGTATTCATAGCATAAAATCCAGCTACCAGGACTGGCGGTGTTAGTTTCTCACCCATCTCCTAGCAGTGTGTCGCTGAATGGAAGCATTAGACCTTGACTCCACTTTGTACATAGTCAGGATTTTAGCCTGCCTTTTGAAAGTCCCAGTGGGACCTTTGGTTGCAGTCATAGTTTGGTTTTTACCTCTGGTCATGTGCAAAGAATGTGTTTTCATTAGCCAGAAGTCACCAGTACAGAAGATTAAATCCTAGAAAGGAAAGTCAAGATATAGTTAAAATTTTTCTGTAAGTATCAAAAATAACTTCAAGCTGCTGGTTTAACTTCTCTTGTCCTTTAAGACCCTGCCTGTACTGGATATATTAAAGCTTCTGAGACAATCTATTCGGGATCAGCGTTCTATCCTCACTATTCCTTGGATTGTGGAGTACCTTTCCCTTGTGGATCATGTTGCTCCTTTCCTTGATTATTACAGGAAAGTGTTTGGTCTCTTGCTACAGATATACAGGTAAGAACCTGGGAAACGATATCTGTAAAGAACTTTTCAGTGAGTGTTTGATATTTTTTGTAAGGTTTTTTTTTGTGGTTCAAGTCATACATACTTTTTATCTTACATAAAGCTACAAAGAGAATACCTAAACTTGGGGATTAAATACTTGATTCAAATATGATTTTTTTTTTATAAAACACATAAAAACCCTTTTAATAAACCCTTTTTATATAAAACCTGTAAATCCCACTTGATCACTCTATATCTGCAGCTGTGATTGACCTTCAAGCTGCAGCTTGAATTTTGGCCTTAAACCCACAAGGTATCCAATGCCTAAATAATTTTCTACTTTTCTAGCCTATATACATGGGAAAATTTGAAGCACATTCTAGAGAATGGCTTGTCTAGTGTAAACTTACGGCAGGATGTTAGGCAGGTACATATAAAAAAGTAGAGCTTACTCTCTCTTTAAACAGACATGCAAAGAATGTGTTCCTTGTGATAGATAGTGTAATTGGTAAGTGAATGGTTTGGGAATGTTTTCCTTAATGAAAATTGAGCTGCTGAAAACTGACTCTCTTGCTGCTTCTGCTGCATGGCAGGTTAATGGTCCTTTCTGAAGACAAGGAGATGAGTTTCCTGAACAAGCTGCTGATCCTTGCAGTTCTGGGCTGGCTTTTTCAGGTAGGGTCTCCTGTGTGCATGTAACTCTTCTCTGAAGACAAAGCAGGGCACAAAACTCAATATAAAATATAAAATAGTATTGAAGTGAATTAAAACAATTCAATACAGTAGTTTGTTGTTTTATCCTACGTTTTTTACACTGGTGTGGGGTTTAAAGAATAACTGTATTTTAGTGGAGAATTATCTTCCTTTAGTAGAATTGTATGACACAACAATTTTTTTTCCCGATAGGAGTTGTAATTGCATCTGAAACACATTCTGTACTTACTAATCTGCAACCTTGTAAGAAAATTGACAGGTGATTCCCGTTAGAGCTGGAAGCTCTTGTCACAAAGATGGTGTGCTAGCTGTCAGGTTTGAATTATGGAGGAATTTATTAGCTAGAGGGATGGTGTGTCATGAACTTTTAGAATTCTTTTGTGCTTCCAATTGGAAGCAGGGTAATTACTTAGCAGGAACCTGTAGGAAATGTGAAAGATGCTGTATGGGGAGGGTAAGGAAGGTGGCTTTTAATTTTATGGAAAGTTCTCCTCGAGGCAAGAGGATCCTTAGTGCTGGGAGTTCCCTTTTGTGGGTGGCAGGGTCTGTTACCAGAAATGGTGGAAGATACTCACTGCCTTTTGGGTTGCAGCTGTTGGGTTTTCTGTTTCAGGTTCCATCAGTCCCTGAGGAGTTGTTTTTCACTACTGATGACAGGCAGGAGAGATTTATGCTGGATACTGTGACATCCACTCAGGCTTTGGTGAGTTAGTGCAGCAGCATGTCTTCTGAATCTGTGGGTGAAGATGGAGCTACCTTCCTCAGGAGTTGTAAGATTTTATCAAGAACTTGCTCAGCTGCCCTGAAGCCATGTGGAGACCAGTGGATGTGATGCCCGTTTTGTCCAAGTGCCTCAATTGCATTTGTATTATGGGTTGTGAACTCTGTGTTACAGCTCGGGGTTTTCTGTCAGGCAGGAGCCATCTCACCTGCTGCAATAATTTGCAGAACAGGTGCCAAGTTATGCTGGAGGATCAGATGCTGTTTCCCTGCAAGGTGAGCGGATAGAACTGTAGCTCTTCCCAGAAATAAGCAAAAGTAATGATGAACAGAAACAGAAAGATGGGACTGTAAGAGCAAGGTTGCTGTTTGTGAGGTCACCTGTTTTCCAGTGTCATGATAAAGGGTGACTGAACTGAAAATGGTATGAGCAAGCAGGGAAGGAGGTGAGGGTATGGCATGTGTGATGTTTCAGATAATTCCTAGACGTGCAAGGGGATCTATACTGTTCTGTGGAAAAGGGGTATGGATGCTAAGATACATTGCCTTGGTGGATGGGATCTGAAATTGCTGTTCCTCCCACGGCCCTGCCTGTGCTGTGTTGATACGGAGGTGACAGTTCTCCACGGCGTGGTCTTCCAGTGAATCTGGATGAAGGCACTCGTGGAGGTGTAATGCATAGCAGATGTGCCTCAGATTTTGCTCCATGGAAAGGTTTCTCCCTTATGAGTAGAAGCTGTGGCAACAGTCCTGGTTTGCTTCTTTAACCCAGCTTTCAGCTGGGCTTTGATAGTGATCAGGGGCAAAGGCTGAGCTACACTAATAAAATGAAGAGCAGCTCATTCTCTGTTACAGGGCTGGACTCAACACTTGGGCTGCAGAGTTCACAAGTTTACTGTGTATTTGGAATCCAGCTATTGTTTTCATGGAAAGGTAGCCCTGAAACCTGCCTGTGAACGCATGTATGGGATTTCTGACTTGAAGACTGTTTCTTTTGTGCTGTATCCTTTCAGCATTTCCTTCATTTTCTCACCAGGACTTTGTACCCTTGGTGGATCAGCAGTTACTTTATACCTGCTGTCCCTATCTTAGTAAGTATTTTACTTACTTTTGCTATATACATAAAATATATTAGTATGTATTTACTTTTATTTAGCCGTTTATATTTGTTTATTGGTACTGTGAGTCCTTAGATCACCTTTCTTCTCCTCATAGCTTAAGGTCTCATTTGCATGTGCAAGAGTCTTGATAAGAAGCTGTATTGCAGGAGCTCCTGGAGCTGTGGATGGTATCTGGTGAAGTTGGGGGAGGGAGATTACATAGTCAGGATGGTTGATCCATGGAGCTTGAATCCAGAGGAACAGGGGAAGCCACCCCTCACAAGCTGTAAGGAAGCATTATAACAACACAACTTTTCTATCCTAGGTATAGGAAGAGGTGTTTGTACTGCAAGGAATGTCTTGATCCTTTTGCATATTTCTGCTGCCAGGCAGAGGGGAAGAATCCTTTTGTGCCCTGGTGTTTTATCAGGTTGTTGCTTGAGATACATGGGATCTGTCTACCAGTGGTAAAATTCCTCTCTGTAGACAATAGAGTCCAAGATGGGGAGATGGCATCTTCTTCTTGGGACATAGTAGGAAAACTATGTTAAACCTGCATTACGAAAGCTTCTGAGGTGAATAGGTTGTCCAGCTTTTCCCCCAGTATTTGCTCCTGACTCTTGGAATTCTGTGTAACTGCTTGCTTTGTTGTCCTTGTAGACTTTACTGGTTCTTGCTTGCCACACTTAAAAGGAATGCATAGAAATAACTGCTCTCTCATCCTTCTGAACAAGTCCCATGTGCTAGGGGGCTTTTTGGAAGCTTCCTCCTCTCAGAGCCTTGCTGTGTCCTGCCAGTTATGTGTGTGAGATCCCTCCCCTGCTTTACTGAGGCTTCTGCTTTTGTAGAAGCTGAGAGAATCTGCTCTGGGAACAGGACTGGAAAAGTGGAAGTCTCTTTCTTGAGTTTGGATGCTATTTTTTTTTTTTTCCTTGCTTATGAGATTGATGATTGCATTTGCATGTTTTCCTGTACAGGTGAGCTACGTAAACTACTTGCCTCTTTTGTGGCTGGTAGTGGAGGAAAAAATGGTGGTTTTATAAGGAAAATCACTCCCACAGCTGCAGAGTCCTTAGCAACCAAGGCTTCTGTCACCCAGCGGAAACTGCAGGTAATGGAATTAGGGAGTCACAAGGGGAAAAGGGCCAAGAGAAATCTGGTTGTGAGAGTTTAGGCTTACACTGTGCTGTCTTAATGCCCGGGAAAGAATGGACCTAGATGGCAGGGAAACGTTGTGGTTAACAGTCAGGTATCTTTACTCCCTGGCTTTCTGTTGCAGTCATGTGGCTGGGATATGGTGTGGGTGCTGAAATTCAGATAACCTCAGTAAACATTCTTGCGGTTGGAACAACTCGTCTTATTTATGTGTTCCTCTTCTTTAACATTAAATGTTGATATATTTCTCATACTTCGTTTTGGTTAGATTGTAGCCATGCTTGCCACTGTAAGAAGGACCTGCATAGGAGTGTACAGGATTAACAGCCTGTATTAAAAGGACTTGTTCTTCCCAAAACAAGCCCTGTTTGGTGACTTGCTACTAGTAGACACTGTCAGAACTCTCCCATTCCCTGGTCTTTTGTAGCTTCAGAAACCCTGGTAATGAGCTTTGGGTTAAATGGTTAGAAGGGACTAGGGAGTAACACTGGGATGATAAATGCTACAGTAGCAGAAAGTTCTAGTGGAGGCAAATTGTCTTTTGGTATATCTCCAGGTGGTAGTTCTGTTCATACCTGTGTTGGCGAGAGGAGGATCTGGGTGGGGTGCCCTGATCAACTGTAGTGCTTTCTCTTGAACAGGTAGATTTGGAACAGGCTTTCTTCCACAACCAACCTCCTTCCCTTCGGAGAACAGTGGAATTTGTGGCAGAGAGGGTGGGATCCAACTGTGTTAAGCACATCAAGTAAGTGCTGGTTGCCTGTTCTGTGACTTAAGAAGTAACTTTACATTGTAATTAGACAAAGACTAAATTTGTGTGTATGAGGGAATGAAGCTTCCCTGGGGGTGTGCTACGTAGCAGAACACTAAGGCTGCATAAGACTGTGACCAGCAGCATCTGCCATTGCAGAGGGGAATTTGTGAAGGGATGTGGAGAGGAGGGGGATACAACTTTTAAGATGCTTTTTGTTTGATTGTTGTGCAGCGTTGAGGCTTTATAGCCTGTTCAAAACATTCTTGCTAATGAAAGGAAAATCTCCTATCAGAAATGACCTCTGGAGGTCACCTGATCCAAACTCCTGTTCAAAGCAGGCCCAGCTTTCAGGTTAGATCAGGTTTATTGGCCCCTTTTCCAGTTGGAAAAGTTTCCATCTCTTAAGGATGAGGATTCAGCCAACCTCTTTCTACCATGTTCTAATGCTTAACTTTCCCAGGCTTCGTGAAAAATGTTTCCTTATATCCTGTCAGAATATCCATTGTTCCAGCTTGTGCATATTCCTGTCAATCTTCAGCACTGCTCTTCCTGGAAGTCTTGTTCTGTCTTCTCTGTAACTTTTCCTTCTCCCTTCATCTTTTTCTTGTCTCCAGGCTGGGTGAAACTGACTCCCCTTTGTAGGTGTGTGCTCCAGCATCCCAGCTATTTTAATAATTTTTTTTTTTCTCCTGCAGTTACTCAAATTGTCAATGGCTTTCTTGTCCTGAGATCCCAAAGCTGGACACATTACTCCAGATGCAGCCTCACAGTGATGAGGGAAGCAGTAACTTCCCTTGACTTGCTGGCTGCACTGTTGCTATTGTCTCCCCAGTATAAGGTTGGCTTTCTTTGGACACTGCTAACTCACTTACCTTGTGTTCTGGGAGCCCCAGGTCCTTTCTGCAGAGCTGCTCTGTAGCCAGTAGACCTCAGCCTGCACAGGTGCACAGTCAGCCCATTTCTTCCTCTTTTCACAGCCCTCCTGTGTGGCAGCCCTGCCCTGCAGCTCAAGACCTTGCTCAGAGTTTGCACTGTTCTGTTGTCAAGCTTTTCGAAGCCATTAAATGTTATCAGCCCCTAAGGGTTGCTGCTGACACGTTTGAACTTCCAAGCACTATCAATTGAGCATACAAGGGTATTGCTGCCAGAAAGGAGACCTGTAACCAGTAAGTTTTTTAGTAAAACCCAAAGGCTTTTGACTCTTGAGTCTTAGTGCTGCTTTGGTGTCTTTATTGCTGTTTTCTTCCATACATACAGGACAAGGAGATGATACAGTACTAAATGCAGCACAATTCATTTGCTTTTAGCAGTGAGTTACTGCATTTGAGATGGTTATCCCCCTAAACTGGGGAGAAGAGCTGAGTACAGTTAGTGTGCGCTGTTTCTTGTATTGATTTCAGTCTGCCTGATTGTTCTTGGTTTTGTTGCAGGGCAACACTGGTAGCAGAGCTAGTTCAAAGGGCTGAAGCCATGTTGCAAGACAAAGTGAAAGAGGAGGATGTTAATCATGACAAACTGCTTGAAGAGGTGTGCGCTCATCTGTATGAGGAAGGGGCCCAGGCACTCATCAAAGGCAGAGAGTAAGAAGGAAAAGTTATTTAAACTTGTGCCTTCCCGTCTCTTCTTACTGCAGAATCTAAAAGCCTTATTTAGCTTGACCTGTCATGCTCAGGTTCTGGTAATTATAAACCATGCCCTCTGCTCTTCTTATGGTGAGTGTCTGCTGTGCCTCCAGCCAGTTAATTCTGTGTTTGTAAGAAGGAATAAAGGTGCTGTGTGTCCCTCTGCATCCAGCTCCAAACAAACATCCACTGCAGCTACTGTCTTTCCTCTCTTTGGGAAACTGATATTGCAGCTTAGCTGCTTGTAATTACCCTTTCCTTGTCTTGTTCTTTTAGTCTGATTTGTGGCATTGCTACATAATGAACCTCTTGAGTATTATCCAAGAGCTTAGACTAATCCTGTGGCACACTTTCTTCCTTTTCTTGCAGATTTTGCAAAAAAAAAGGTCCTGAGGCAGTGAGGGTGTTGTTGCCAGAAGAGACATCTGCAGCAGTATGTATTTTCCCTAAAACTTATTAAAAGCCTTGACTTTAACTCTGGATCATTACCATTTTTCCATTGCTGCTTCACTTGTCCCTTAATAGCTCAGGTCAAACTAATCTATTGATGCCCTCATGGGAGGCCTGAGAGGTAGCTATGGAGAGTCACTTCTACTAGGCTGCTTTGCATATTCTGGGCGAAGTGATGCTCCAGTTCATAGCTGACTAATGAGGCCAGAATGTCATATGAATTGCATTTATCTTGCAATGATAATGCATTTGTTTTAGCGTCATCTTCCACAAGAGTTGATGAGGTTTGGAAAATCAAAACGGGTCAGTTGTATTGCTCAAAACAGCAGTTTCCATAGCGGTGGTGGTGCTCAGTTTAATTGTTGCATGTCAAAATTAAGCTTTTTTCCACTAGACTTCCTTCTGAATTTTCACTGCAGTGCTGTGGCTGATAGTAATCTCTTATCATTTGTTATCCTCCCTGTAAAGGTTTTAAGTAGTGCAGAAAACATTGCAGTGGAACTGGCAACTGAGAGAGCCTGTGGCTGGCTCTCTGCCAACATTGCAGGTGAGTCTTTTTACCTTGAACTGGGGCTTCTAACCTATGCATTGTACTCTTTTCGGAGATCAAGGGACAGACAGTGTTATAAAGTACTTGGTCCTACTCGTTTTCTTCTAGTGGAAAGTATGCAGTTGCTCTGTCCCTCCTTGTTTAGGAATAACTGGAATGATTTCTAGGTCTAAGAATCTTTGCAGATTTTTTTTGGGCTTGGCCCGTGGTAGTGATTTTTAGTTACAGAGTCTGGTAAGATAGTGAGAGTAGGTGCTGTGAAATGCTTCTGGAAATGTCATCTGAGGTTGTCTTAGCACTTCTAGTGTATACAGACAACTGCTGTCTCAAGCCACCTTATGGTTCACATGTACAGAGTGCTTCTGAAATTTCCTGTAAAACAAAACACTTCTTGGACTGGGTGTATTTTCTGCAGGCTGAAGGCAAATGTAGTCCTTTTATTCTCTAATACTGCACTGATAACTCTTCAGAGCCTCTGAAAACCCATTTTTTCAGGAGGTTGTGCCAAAAGCCTGCAGAGAAATGTCCAAGTACCATTTGTAGCCACAGGAGTTTAGTGTTTTGGATGCTGATCAAAATGTATTTTGGTAGAAGACACATGGATTTTATGGGCACAGTGGTTGAACTGGTATGATTACACTGAATCAGCTTTCTACTTTGGCATTGTCTTCTGGCTTAGAGACAGTGTTTGTTAAACCCATGGAAATACTTTAATGGGAAGTGAGATGAGTTGCCAGTGGTACCTGGCAGTGATGGCTGGCTGCCTTCTACAGCTGTGGGTTAGCACATGAGCCTCTCCACATGAGCCTCGGCACTTTAAATACAGTGGGAGGTCAGAGAGAGGGGGTTGAAAATGTGAACTTTTTGCCTTATTTGCTGTGGCCCTTGGAATGAGAGGCTAAGAGTGTTTGGAAATGATTCTCTGCTTCAGCAGAGGCAAAAACTGAAGCAGACAGGATTTCTCTGTTCTCTGTAGCACTCATCAAAAGGGAAGTGAAGGCAACCTTCAACAGAATGCTGAAAGTCCCAGGATTTCCTTTGCCAGGCGAGGATGCTCTTGAGTTGAGAAGGGACTGTCCTCCAGGCTGTCAGCACTGTGCTCCATTTCCCTCCCAGATCATCAATGAAATTAAGGTACACAGTGTTCACTTCCTGGCTTGCCTTTCTGTTTTCACATGGTGTTTTTGTGGTTTGTTTTTATTGTTGTTTTGTGGGAGTTTGTTTGTGTTTTTTTAAGAGAATGTTCTGGTTCTGAGGAGGTGGCTGTGGGGAGTGCTTAGGAAACATGATGGAAAGTTCTCAGGTTTCTTTCAACCCCTACTATCTCAAATAAAGGATTTCTGGTAGCATGGCAGTGTGACCTTTTTGATATGAGTAGGATAGAAACCACAGTGTGGACACCATGGTATTGTGTACAGTTTTGCAATCATTTAACCAAGGTACCCCATAAGGAAAAGAATTCTGAACACTTCACTTTTTTACCATTATGTATTCTGCCTATGTTTTTTGCAGCTGCTTGTCTGCTTGACAGACAAGTAATGCTGGTTATCACTGTCGTTGCTTTCTCAGCAGTTGTGTGAAAATGAGTTCACCTCCTTTAATGCTTTCTTGCTTGTGCTAAAATAAAACAAAAAGATGGTAAGTTGTGTCAGGAAACCTCTGCGTTGGCACTGTAGCTTCCCTGACAATATGAGAGGGATCTGGATTCCTTTAGCACCTGGATTATTCTACCCTGAACTTGCTTGCTGTGCTGTCAAATTTACCTAGAGCTTTCAGTGCTAGCACTTTTAAGGAAGACAAATTTGTTGCCATCATTGAATTTTACTTCATAACCTTAGTGAAAACTGTGCTAGAAAATGAGATCTTGGTAAGGTTGTGAAAAATCAACTTTAATCTGTCTTATAAAATGTATGTACTAACTTAGGTTCTGGTTTTAATGAGGACCCAAGAACTATTTATGAACGGCTCTGTGTCTGGTCCAAGGATCTGTTTGTGGAAGAGCAGGATACTAATGTGTGTGTTTTTGTTGTCTTTCTCATCAAGGATGTGCTCTGTGTTGCTGTGGGCCCACGGGAGGAGAGTGAAGTGGTTGACTACGTGTGGCTGGAGTGCTTGCTGGGAAGGTTGAGTCAGACACTTCGATGCAGAAAGGTAGAAGATGTAAAAAAGCAACAAAAACCCCCTTTGAATCACTTTGGGCTGTCTTTGTGCCTATAAACATTTTAGTTTGCCTTGCCTCACGGTTGAGTTCAGTTAAAAGGTTTTTATTTGACCTCAAATGTGGCAATGTTACACTGCATTTTTTTATACTGTGTAGATCTCTTGTTACTTTAGTTTGCCTTTGTGAATCCCCTTTCAATATATGATTTTTTGTCTTTCAGTCTTTAGTGGTCTCCTCATTACAGCTCTGTGCTTCTTGCTGTAAATTGCCTGCTCTTCTCAGATATCTTTTATCCCTTGTTAAGCCCTGTTCTATCCAGTCTGCTGTATGAAGAAAAAAATGAACCAATTTTTTTGCGTTTTCCAGTTCATGTGTCCCACATCAGAACAGCAGCTGGCCAAGTGCACGGTTGAGTTGGCATCTTTGCTGGGTAAGTGAGTTATGATTTAAGACTGAAATCTGTTATTACAGTTCTCTTAGATCCTTGAGGTCAGAGATTTAAGTGTTTAGAGCTCATGAATATTTCATTTTCTTTGGTGTCACTGATTCTGCAGATTTTTTTCTGTCAGTTTAGGTGGTTGCTCTTATTCCCTCTTACATTCTGCAAAACAGAATTGTACAGTGAGTAACCATCCCCCTCGGATCTGTTGTACACCTCTGCAGTTTTTTGTTTATTGACACAACACCTTCAGTTAAATATGGGATATGTTTTCCAGTATTTCTGCCTCTGAAAATTTGTGTTTGGGCTTTTTTTCCTAAAAGTAAGGGCCTTTTCGATTTAATTATGCTTTTATGGTTTTTTTATGGAAAGAATGGAAGTAACTTGTTTTCTGTGTATTTTGATTCCTGTGAACATTTTCAGTTTGTTTTTTTCTCTTGCTCTGATGTGTAAATACAGTTTTTTTCTGTGAGCAGGAGCTTGTGATCTCAATGCAGGTGTTTTCTTCATGGGCAGCCTTCTAATTTGGTGGGTTTAGAACCAGCTTTAGAAGTTTTATACATAATTTGTTTTTTCAGAAGGCAGTTCACCTCTGAATATTGTGAAATTTATTCCAGGGGCAGCAGTGTCAACATGTCCCATTCCATTAGACTGTACCAAGGAAGAACTGCTATCTTACTTCTGTTTATGTTCATCTGCAGTTAAGCAGTGTTCACTTTACTTTCACCTGAGTAAAGTCATGCAACTCTGCCTATAGTCTGAACTATGGACAACTGTTCAGTCTGTCTACAGACTTAACTGTAGAGTAACTGTGTTACTCTTCTCTCCTTTGCAGTAACACCTAGGTTCTCCTTGACTAAATATTAGGCTGACTCTCAAGACTTGAGGCTATATTCCAATCAGTTGGTGTTCTTTGAGGAATATAAATCTCTTCCTATGTCATACTGTCTGTATAGTTTCAAAGCTCATAATTTTGCATATTTCCAAACTCCAGTCCTCTTAGGTTCACTGGTTTGTACTCCCTAGGTGTGATGCTGAACCAAGGCAATGACTATAAGAGGAAATAATGCAGCTGTAGGAGTTAATTTTTCATCCTTTTCTTAGTTTCAGATCGAGTTCCTTTGAGTCTTGGGATCAAATCCCCAGAGAGGAGCCCTGAGAGGCTGCGTGCAAAGGACAATCCCACCTGTGGCCTCCTAAAGCTGCTGTTCTCCATCTGGAAGGAGGACTTTGGGACGTCTGTGCCTGTGCAGCTGATCTTCAGCAAGAAGAACATTGGTTATCTTGCGGAAGCCAAGCAGCGAGAGGTAAAGCTCATTCTGATGTGTGGAGCAGGCTGGCACTCGTGTAGGAATTCTGCCAGCCCGCCGTGCTCACTGGTGACTGGTGAGGCCAGTGGGGTGTGGCTGCTGCTGGCTGGCCTTGTTTCTGCAGGGCAGTGACGGAGAGGATGTCTGCAGCTCCTCGGGGGTTGGTGTCTGCCTGGGGGCTCTTGGGAAGGCACAGCTTTGGTTAGGAGCATAATGGCATATTGGCCCATTTGGCCTGGAATATAGCAAGGACTGGACACACGTGACTGTCACTGGTTGCATTCTTGTGTCTTTTATCAGCCTGCATTTCTACATGCATGTTGGTGTTGTAAGCACCCCAAAGAAAGCTGAAAATCACCCTATTTAGTTGCAGGCTAAACCCAGCTTATTTCAGAAGTCAAAGAAATAATTTTTCACACTGTTCTTGATCAGGCAGGAATTAAATTCTTGGTGTAATTATCAACTGAGAGTTTTGAGACTTTATGGCAGGATACAATCAATGTATGAACTAAAAGGAATTCTGTTCACTCATTTTGGATGTTGTGTTTGTCCTCACTGTCACACACAGATAGATAATGTGCTTGCTCCTGTTCTTCATGTTCTGATCCAAAAAGAAAAATGTGAATTATATATGGATTAAGAAACAAGCACACAATCCATTTATTTTTGAGTTGTTGATATTTTCTTCTCTTGTGTAGTGGGATTTGTTCCTCTTCTTGCTTCATGGTCTTACAGAACATGAACTAATGAGAACTAATGAAATCCAGAGTTGCCTGCATAGCCTTGAAGAGCTCCCTTGGCCCGCAGTAAGTAATTAGATATACATGAACAGTAAATGAAAAAAAAAGTAAAGCTGTAGAAACAGAGAATCCTTGTATTTCTACTTCATATAGATAAGGCCCATAACCTTCCTATCTGTTGTTCCTGCTTAGTGCAAAGGAAGGACTGGTTTCCAAGCAGCTTGTTTCTGTTGATAGTGTTTGGTTGAAAGCTGTACTTGTGTGAATCCAGCATTGCCCATGCAGTGGAAACATTTCCAAGAAAATTGTAAACCAGTGTAGAGAGCAGCTGGGTCAGTTACCAGCTCTCAGTTCTAGCCTGAGTGTGCTTGCTGCTGTCCAGCTGAGAATGATTTGTTGGGAAGGCTCTTAACTGACCAACCTTACACTTAAATCCCTGTGTGAGAGCAGTTGGAATGTTCCAGAGGAGTCTCACTATTCTACCACAATCAAAATGTAAGAATCCACCCAAATGCCTTGCTTTAAGTGGACAGTATTCCAAGGCTGGTGAGCACTTGCATGTTGGAGCTGTTTTAACCACTTAAATTGTGGCAGTGATCTTGTCTGAGAAGGGTGTGGGGATCAGAAGGCAGACTGAGCATGTCTGCAGGCATTCATCATTGCAGTCAATTCTGTAGTTCATCCAGCTTTTTGCACTGGAAAACCATCAACATGTAAAGTCAGCTTCTTTTGTTTACATTACTAAGGGTTCTCTGTTTTATATCTGCTTGTCACAGGATTTTGTGAAAGATCTGAAAAGGCTGTCCCGAGTATTTGTATCAGAACATCAGATAGAGGAGTCCAGGACTAACACTTGTGAGCTGACCAGACAATCTCTAGCTACTGTGACCACACAAAGTTAGCAGAAGTGGACCCTGTGGACAAAAAATACTAATGAAGATGCAAATGCAATTTTCAGTGGTTCTGAAAGGATTGGGAGCTCTTTGCTGGGAGCATACTGAAGATAAGAGGTCACTTTGTGCAAAACCTGCACTGGGCTTTCTGTCATGGACATTTTGCCGTGGTGACTCTGCTGAAGGATTTACATCAGCAAATGGATCTCCAAGTCAAAAGTCTTTTAAGCACCTTGATTGTATCTCAGAGCAGCTGTTCTTTGGACTTAGAGACACTTTTTGTATTTGTGCAGCAACAGGCTGTGACCAAACCCAGGAATCAACTCAAGTTACTTTGTGATCAGAGAGATGGTTTCTTGGTAGCTGTGACTTCTCATGTTGTCTTTTAACAAAGCTTCTACAGTCAGGGGAAGGAAGAGGTGAACCTATATGACACAGAGATGTGCCTATATTTATTTTTCATTGTAAGCTCAGTGTTGAAGGTTTGATTTTAATTTTTTAAGACCAATTTTAAAAGTTAAACCATATTAAATAAATCCACTAGACCATTGATGGCATTATTCCTAAAGGATGTACATGCTTAAGTGTTTTTCCATCTCTTGTTGGAAACAGAACTTGTAATTTCCCAGGGCTTTTGATAGAAATAAGGGAAAAAATATCTGTTTATATTTTTTACTGAAGACAGTATTTTTAAGACACTTTTATAGTTGTGAACATAAAGGATATCTGGCTGCTATTCACTGTTTTTTTAATCATTTTTCTTGCCTTGAGTTTGGGTTTTATCAGTCAGGAAGTGCTGCAGCAAGAGAACTACAGCCTGGAAGAGAAGACAAAGTAGTGAAGAACCACTGTGGAGTGGGTTTTGAAAGGGGCCTGTTTCTTGAAGGACAGTGGGCATTTTCTGCCCTTTCAGACAGATTGTCACCAGGAGCGTGACCTCCTGTTCATTTCCTTCTCCCCATGTATGTCCTAGAACTGCCGTTTGGGGCAGAACCTGCTGGTGAGTAGCAGAATACCTTTAGGTGCTCATCAGCTGTCTCATGGGATTCCCTCCCCCTGCCCCAAAGCAGTGAGGACATTATTTCCTTTTGTCTAGGAGTGTCCTATTAGTGTAGGTTTTTCCAGAAAGCAAGTTCTGTTATTTAACAACAGCCTCTGCACAAGGTGAAGCCCAGGGCTGTTTAGCTTGCTAATGAACTAACCTCTTCCCTGTATAAGGTGAGAAAAGGTAACATCTTGGAGTCGGTGGTTCAAGAAAAACTACAGATGGGACTCATTAGGTAGAACTGTGGCTTCTGTTAAAATATGTGATACAGAAAGAGAAATCATAGAGGCACGTTAGTGTCTGAACTACATTGTAATTTTTCTTGTCTTGTTTACTAAGCACTGTATTGAAAGATTTGACAGGTTCCATCTTCATTCCTCTTTTTAGGGGCTTTCTGATGTGAATGAACGAGTCCCCAACAGTAGGTGTGCTGCAATACAAATACAAATGGAACATTTCATACTAATTGAAGAGCCAACACACCATATCATGCCATACCTGCTCCCTGAGGCTGAGTATTATGTGATGTTTTGCTGCAGGTCTCATTTGAAATTGTTGTCATAATAAACATGATTAAATATTTTGCCTTGTGTTTGAGCTGTCAGTATAGAACCTCTTGATCCTAGGCTGAAGAACAAGACGGGTACCTTGCCACAACGTATGGGGCAGAGGAAGTGCAGTACAGACCTCCTGTCTGGCCTGTTGAGCTTCTCCTGAAATAGAAATCTACTTTGTTATGTAAGGGAGGGCAGGGTGGTGAAAGGGGAGGGAGCTGGAATCCGTAAGTTAAAAAAAAAGGTGCTCCTGGTTCTGACATGGATTTTATTTGGGTATCATAAAACTGTTTGCATAGATATCATGACTACAAAAATTTCCATAAACTCAGCGTACTGGAATTGTCCTTCTCTAATACAACATGTTTGGAAGCTTTTATTTAAAAGGTGACCAAGCCCCAGGAGCAGTTTCCAGCAACTGGAGAACACAGCTGTGCCCTGTGGGTCAGCAGTCACTTCTGCAGTGGGACTCAGCAGGTAAGAAACACCTCTGTTTCCGTTCTGATGACTTAATGCAGTGCTGCTGGTTCTTGGGCAGCCCAAGGCCCCCAGGCACGTCTGCTCTGTAAAACCAGATGCCCCACTCTGGATCCAAGGCCCAGGGACAGCTGTGGAGCACAGGTTTTCTGCCTGTGGACACTTGGCCATGGGACCAGTGTGAGGACGTGACCCTGCAGCCCCCGGGCTGGCAGCCTTCTCTCAGCACGAGTCCCTGGGGCATTGTCCCTCTGTCCTGAGTGCTGCTGCTGCTGCCAGAGGGGCTGCAGGCAGGAGAGTAGCGCCTCACTGACGGCCAGCTCTGAGGGCGTGGCCTTTCTTCTGCCAGTCTTTCTTATTGCAAACTCACAGGTCTCAAAAAAGAATTAGGAGAAATGTTATATTAACTTCCTTCTGAATATGCTGATCCGGGGAGTTGTGTAACAGGACTTGGGAAGAAGCTCCACCTAACTGACACTTTTTTTTTTTTTTTTTAATAACCAAACAAAACCCCCTTTGCTTGGAGAAACACTGTCACAGAACCCAAATCTAAGCAGGGACTGGCTTCTTGATCCTTGTGCCAAAAGTTGATATTCCCTGCCCATTCCTTAGCAGATAAGTAGGTGTGTTATCACACACTTGCCTTGGTGTTGTTCTTCTATCCTGCATAGTTCCACAGATGGGTATCTTAGCTGGAGCAAAATAAGGTGAGGCACATTTTCTTGTGTAGAAAATACCATTTATTGTGGATATGAAAATAGCAACCTTGATTTAGGAGAAGAGATGCAACCCTAGGTGGTACAATACAATTGGTTTGATCATCTGCAGCTCAGCAGTAACTTATGGGAAGTTGGTTTTTGCCTGTTGTAGATTACCCAATTTGATATCTGCTGGGCCTTTGTTGCTTCCTTCCAAACAAACCAATGCCATACATTAGCAAGTACCATAAAACGTTGTATTTGCAAAAGAAAACATTCATATAAATAGGCTTTTTAGTATCAATTGAAGATTGTATTAAAAAAAAGTTATATTAATTCAATAGTGATAAAAATAAAACTTAGCTTTGATAGCATATAAAAACGCTTCAAACCAAGCATATATAAATAACTTAATTTGTAAACGTAGAAAAAAAATACTAAGTATATATAAAAATAAACATCTGATGCACTGTACAATAAGACACTATCCTTCCTAGGCACTGGCATTGTTGATCAACAGGAATCCCCCAAGATGTTTTTCCTACAAAAACTGCTTTATCACTAGTGCCGTGTCCAAAATAAAAGGGAAACAAAGCAAAGCAGTGAGCAAATTTGTAGTGGGTTGTATGAAGACCTCCCCCACCTCCTCTGGAAAGCTATAGAAGCAGCACTGGGTACAGAGCCAATATCCCATGCTGCTGGTTCTGATCATTTGTCCTGGGGCTTTGCTGTACTGCCTTGTTTGCTCTTCTACTGGGCTGCCACTAAAGGGAGGATGTTGACACGTTACAAATCTGGAAATCTGTGATTTTGCTCAGTTGCTGAAAACTCTGTGACAGGTTACCCATTTTTCCTTGAGGGCTGTGTAAGATGTGTGATGCTCAAAGTGAACCATGCTGTGACAAAGGCTGTGCCTCACCAAAGAAAGAACAGTAATCTAGTGGTGTTAAGATTGTAACCATGACTATCCGAAGATAAAACAAAGCAAATTTTTAAGTGAAATGTTTTGTTATCCTCTCTGATCTAGTTTGAGGAGGAAGCCTTGGGCTGGTATGTATCACAACTTCTATTTTCTTAAGTATCAATTTAAAATAGCTATTGTCTTTTAATTTAAAATTCACTATATTAGTAACAGAAAGTAACAGAAGCTGAGAGCCAAAATTGCACCTGCGCAAAGCTAAAGTAAAAGTCGATCTTGGCTCTTGAACTCAAAGGTGGGAAGTGCAGCTAACCTCACTGTGTGCTGGGAAAATGCACCTTGTACTGAAAGTAACTGTGCTAAAGTATCAGGCACTGGCTGCAGTAGGGTGGATGCTTGAGTACACATTTCTCACTTGACAAATTCAAAGTGCAAGAGCTTCATGAACAATGTGGGCTTTTTTTGAGCTAATGAAAGTGGAACATAGCAGCTTTTATTGCTTAGATATATCTAAAGTGATTCTATACTGTTGTGCTGAAGAATTAAATGAAGTTATTTGGATATTTGAGGTGATTGTGGTTTTTGTTTAAATTTAGGAATATGTGAACCAGCTAGGGATTGTGTTGAACAAACATGTAAAGCCTGACAGCAGGATTGTTGGACTAACTGCCACAGAAGTCCCATGAGGTAATTAAGTGAAAGAGTCTGTATTTGCTGCAGTGAGATAGCTGGTCACATTATGAACAAAGAAATATAAAACTATGGCCAGGCTGTATTTTCAGCTCCTAATGCATTTGGATGAAAGTGTAGAAGGGCTGATGGAAAAAGCCATTATGGAAAAATGTTGGAGCAACTCTTACTTGCAGGATTTAAATTCTAGAAACAAGCTGATTACTGAGTACTAACCTATCCATGACTGTGTCACTGTGTAGAACAGTTTGGTTTCTTTATTTCAAAGCACCTGATTCTGCAGTACAGTAAAACTGTGTCCTGAGGTACGGTGGTGTCCACTGATGCTGCATTGTGTAGTGGCAATCTGAAACACCTTACACTGGCTGCAAGCAGTCAGCAAATACATGACAAAATCTGTCTGGGGTGTAGTGGCTATTGTGCTGCTTTAACTTCCCTCTTCAAGGGGAAAGGAACAGGCAGCCAGCTAAGATAAATGATTTATCTACACAGTCGGGAATTCCACGTTTGGTACTTATCATTAAAAAGTGGCTTTGCAGCTCTGTTCAAGAGCTTGTAAAAGGTCTCAAGCCATACAGATACTGCTTCCAGCCTAAACGTACTTAAAGAAGGAAGTTGATCTCTGAAGCTGCTTGGAAACAGGAGTTAAGTAATACACTCTAAGACTCTGGCTGTTGTAAAACAAAGTCTCTTCCTCTGCTCTTTATAGAGCAGCACACCTTTCTTCTCTTCCCTGGAGGTTCTGCACTGCTGTTTCCAGGAGGAGAGGTTGCCCACTAAACTTGCTGCGTTTCTTATAAGCGGTGTTGGCTGAAACAAGCGATGCTTTTCTCTAACTGTACATCCATACAGTCCCGCAGCAGCAGCAGCCAGGCTCCTGAAGTGAGGCTTGGTGGTGGCTGCCTCAGGAAGCAGCACTTTCCACAACCCTTTCTGACACCTCTGTGTCCCTGTGAGCTGTCAGGGCTCTTCAGTGTGCGGTGGTGCTGCAGCACTGGGCAGTGAGCAGGTGAGCCAGCCGAGCAATCACCAGCGGCTGCTGCTTCGCCATGGAACTCAGGAGCCTGGCAGGGATGGCTGGGGCACCAAGGTCCACCTGCAGGGATTAGAGGAGAAGGCTGCATGTTGGACTTTGTACCTGTTTTAAACGGAACACTTCTCCAGGCTGGAATAGCTCTGATGTAACCAGTCTGGGTTAGGCACAGAAGTAGTCAGCAGCCAAATGCCATCATTGCTGTGTGGGTTGTATCTTTTTGTTCCTCATACTCCACAGACTTTCAAAACTTTGCCATTTGATGCTGATTCTAGCAGGTATGACCCACATTGCTTTTGAGTTTGAGCTTGGATTAAAGTTTACTAGTTTGAGACACACAGTTTTACTGAAAATGTATATGCATACAGTAAAGGGCAATATAAAATGCATAGAAAATTTTAAAATGCATATATACATTTCACCTGTGCATTGTAAAATGCATGTGCTAATTAATGATTTTTTAATGTATCTTCAAGTTCTAAATAGATGAGTTTAAAGGACTAATAGCATTTATCTCTACGTAAGCATTTAAATAAATTTTACACAGTACGGCATGCTCTTCTGGACATTTTTAAATACTAAGTAGCTCTGTCTCAAAGAGAGACTACTTTTCAAATGAGTCTAAAAAATGCATAATAAGATTATAATTTTCTTATTCTTAACTGGAATCCTAATTTTGACTTCTCTTTTGTATCTATTAAGTGTGATGAATTAATGACTTTGGTTAGAAAAATGCACCAAGTATTTTCAGGGATTTTGAAAGTAGTATAACCCAAGGTGGACTTCCTGTGTCCACATCAAGGCAAAAATGCAAGCAAGACTCCCCATATTGGCTCACCACATGAGAACACAACATATACTAAAACTGCTAATAAACCTGTACAGAAGAAATTGATATCCAAGGAAGCAGCCTTGAATGCTGTACAATCTCGGTAGCATGCGCTTAAACACAATCCTAGTAAGAGTCTCTGCATTGGCAAGTATGAAAGAGGTGACTTTGTGGCCACTTCATAAGGCTCATGGAGCATAGCATGAGGATTGTATTTTTGTTGCTTACCAGCTTTTAAGTGTTCTGTTGTGTAACAGCTTTTTGCATTCACAATTGGAGATACAGCAAAATCCTTACCTGTGCCATGTAAATAACTCTGGTGATCTCTCTTCCATCCACTACGTCAGGTTCCAGTATCCAAGCACTTGGCAAAATCTCCCCTCTCACTGTTTCTTTACAAGGCTGGGGCATGGATGCATCGTAGACAGACTGAATAGCCAGGACAGACAAGTTCTCCTGCACATGACAAGGTATAAAGATGACAATTTGAAAAATTTTATGCATATAGCAATGTTTTCTTTGTTTGCTATGATGCATATTTCTCACATTACTTACTTAAAAGAGTAGCAATTTTTCATGTTATCTACTAAATATATTTTTGTCAAAATCCTGTGTGCTTGCAACCAGAATATACTGTGTGACACTTGTGTCACTGTCTGATGGGCCTTGGTTGGCAATTGTCATTCACAAGGGGGAGTTTTACACATAATTCACTTGTGTGATACGGGGATGGCTTTCCTTTCTGCTACACTGGCACTTCTGCAGATGTGAAGATTGACTTCTTTCTCTCCTTTATCCTTGAACCAGAATATCAGAACAACCCCTCCTCTGCTGCAGACAGAAAGTTCATTTACCTCTTTGGCTTCTACAGTAATGCAGCAGAAATCCCGGGGCTGCTTTAGGTAACATAGGGAGGTATCAGTCACTAAATATACTGAGGAAAAAAAAATAAGAAAGGGGAATTAGACTTTGACAACTTCAACTTGTTAGAATTTTCTCTATTCCTTGCATGCAGATACATATTTTATTTTCACTTGCTGCCTGGGAGCAGAGCTCTAGTTCATATGCTGTAATATATAATTTAAAACGCTTTTTTGAGCCACTTCAGGTTTGTCTTTACTTTCAAATCAGTGTCTCTAGCTGCATATCTCAGCAAGATGTGTTTAATATCAGCACATTAGAGCAGTCCTGCAAAGCTGAAGCTTCCGTATTAAATAATGAAATTATTTATTTACACTTGAAGAAATGGAGCAAGATGCCTTTAACTTCCCTCCTGGCTGCCTACATCCAGGTGGTGAGAGTGATTGTCATCTGCTGTGTGTGAGGATACTCACCCAAGTGAATGTGGCTGGTTACCTTCTTGTGTATTTGAGCTGTATTGATGGAGCTGTCGTAGAGATGCCTTTTGCCAGGATCTCTCACCAGTCCCCACACATGGGGAAGAGGGCTTTCTATCACTCCTGCTCCCAGAAATCCATGCCTTGTTGCTGAAGGGAAGACTTTGTAATACACCTGCACCTCTTTTTCTGTACACTGATATCTGTGAGAGGCAAACAAAAGGTATTTGCCCACAAGAGGGCCAGGGACAGAGAAAAGCCTCCCCTTACACAGACTTGCCATAAACTTACTTCCACCCAGCTGCTGCTTGGCACGTGTAGAGGTTCCTCAGGTTGTGAGAGCATGCTGCCATTACCTTAGAAAACAATGACAAATGACACCAGCTTCACTCAAGCATTCCAGATAACACCCCACACTCTCTTCTGCACCCTGTGGCTGCAGCCTGGCTCACTTTTACCCATCCTTCAAAATTGTTCAGTGTTTGTGTCTGTACCTGACAAATAGGTAACTGTGATGTAGAACAAGACCCATTTTTGCTACAAATTCCAGGAGAAATAAGTGAAAATTTTATTTTTACTTACCTCAGTGGTAGCATTAGCCAAGATATGTTTGGATAAATCTTGGTATCCTTTTGTTGAAGAGGAGTTCACAGAAATAGTTAATCCATGAGTGAACCTACAGCTGGTGCCACTTGCAGGAAGAGTTGGCTGAATTCTGCTGGCTTCTGCAGGAAATAAAAAAAAAACAGAGAAGGAATAAAAAAATTAAAATGTAACCCCACCATTATTCTTAAATTGTAGGGACTTAAACTCTCCACTGGAATCCCCAATCCATCTGATCCTAATGAAGGAGTGATAACATCCCTTGCCTAGACATTCTGTTTGTTGGTAATTACACAATTACCTTGTGGTAATGATATTTTAATGGTTAAGGAAAAATAGCTTAACTCTTGAGGTTAAAAATAAGCTTTTGCTTGTACAACTCTATACTCATTGCAGATTTGGGCCCACACCCCTTGCTTCCTTCCTTCATTCAAAATATTATCCTCATATGATCTCAAAAAGTTGTACTTTGATGTTACCACATCAAAAGACCAACTTCAGAAGAAGCAAATCACCATTTAATTGTTACAACTTATTTCGATATTTAATATTTAAATAAATTTTAAGCAAGCTCTGGCTACTGTTGGTATTTTTCTGATGTCGTGTAAAGGTCAGGACATCCTTACAATACCCAGATTCAAATTACATTTTGATTTGCATAAGTGACAAATCTCATTAGGCTTTGGGATATAGCTCAAAAGAAGTAAATGTATATTTTGCTTACCAAATGTTGAATCCTTATGCAATTGTTCTAAAGTATAAAGCTGACTATTTCTAACAGCTGAGCGACCTCGTGTATCTCTTGAAAGCAAAGTATTTCCAGAAGAAACCTGATTTAAGAAAGTGCAGAAGTGGGAGCATTCATTTGAAGTAGGAAAAATAAATTGTGTTACATAGGCAGTGGAATATTAGTAGCAAATCTTACAAGGTTCTCTTTATCATGAGGTAAACCCTTTGCCTTTCCCCTAGTTATGAAATGATACTTTGACTTGGGAAATTTAGCAAAGCAAGTTTAAGGAACTAGCATGGGTGCATACTTCAAAAGTGACTTCAGGGAAGTCCATTTTCACACGTGGAAACTCTTAAGTCAATGCATGTATCATTAAGGGAGGCACACAGAATAGCAGATGCTATCAGATTTATCACAAGAAAAGGCCTGTTGTTTCTGAAACATTTGACAGATCTCTGATAGTTACATAGGCAGTAGTAACTATCTGATTTTTTTATCTATGAATTAAAAAAAAAAAAGTGTCACTGTCCTTTGCAATTACATTACAAAATGCTCCCTCACCCCATCTATGTACTGGTAATGCAAACTTGTCCTGCTTCATAGCTGTGACAGAATTCAAATCATCTCAAAAACCATCTCTATTCCTACTTCATGCCTGTGTGCTTGAGGCATCAGGAGACATCAGTCTCACACAGCAGTGGTTTCTCACCTGCCCGTCCTGGCTGCTGAAGTTAGTTGCAGTATATGTGGCAGTATTACTGCTGTTGTAACCAGATGTTGGGCCAGAGGAGAGGCTGAGGCTGGAGTCTGTACATAAAGTGCTTGTACTTGCAAGAGTCTTCAGTCTTGCTTCTTCCTGTAATAGGCATCACAGTATTGCAAACAAAGAAAAAACCAAAACACCACAGCAGTGAAAGCTGAAAGAGGAATCTAAAGAAATCTAGTTTCTTTCAAGAAGTGTTGACACAGACTTGCTACACTGAAATCATTAAATAGGCAGGTTTGTTTGAGAGCCTAGGATCATATAAACCATAGAGTGAATGACCCTGTAAAACTTGGCAGTCTGGGAAAATGAAGGTTTTGCTGCTTTCTTCACATATAAGAGTTCAGACTATCAAACTAATGTTAGGATGTTTTTAAGAGGAGGAAGTTTTAAAAGATGTCTTTTCAGTCCCATTTGTTGCTCTTTGTCTACTTCTCAAGCCCCTGATTTAACTTGCTGGTCAAATACAGCTCTTAAAGACTGAAGATTTTACTTTACCAATGCACTCAATGGTAGAGGACGAAATAAAAATTACATACAAAGAAAATCCTGAGAACTTCAAGATAATGTACACTTTCAATGTGATGCCCACCTTCTGTAACTGAGAAAGTATTTGTTCCCGTATCCGCCTTTTTTCTTGCTCTGCTCTCTCCCTAAGTTTGTCCCTAGCTCTTGCAATTTCAGTTTTGGTTTCCTCTCGTGCCCTCTGATAGTCTCGGAGCAGCAGTTCAATGTCTGAAGGGTGCTGAATGCTTCTTCTTTTTGGTTCTTGAACCCTGTAAGGATGGACAAGTAAGGGGGAAACACACATAATTACTTGAAATACAATGAGAAAATCATATTTCAATTTAGAACAGGAAAACCTGCCAGAAAAGCAATTAAAACCCACCACATCAGCCTCCAAAAAGCTTCTCTTTGCTCACTAAAGGCTAAGTAGACATAAGGCTTGGAAAACTATTCAGATTGCAAGTCCAGTTTACTACTGAGATTACTACAGTGGTTTCTAAATCAGGTCTCCATGTGATATAAGGTTATGGCTCTGGCATACCACATACAAGATTGTTGTGTTGGGAACATAACTGTCTCCTGACCACAAAGGAAGCAAAAATCATTTAGGGAATATGGTGGGGAATGAGAAACTGAAATTCTAAATAGTGAAATGTTGCAGAGCTTTTCTGATACTTAAAATGAAACTGAACTCTGTAGCTTTTCAGTTAGTGAAGGAGTGTCCTGGTTCCTTCCAGAACAGGGTTAATTTTGCTGGGAGGGGGCATGGCCAGGACACAGAGGTTATTCTGTACCACCTCACACCATTGCTGTTGTGGGGTACAGGGACTCTTCTGGGGAGAAGGGGTTCCTTCCAGCTGAGATGTGACAGAGGGAGCCATCCCATGTTGTCTGTTATCAGGGGGTTTTGTGTTTGAATCATTTATTTTCTTACACCGTTTGTTATTAATGCTGTTGCTGTTACTGTTCTTTTTCTTATCTTATTGCTGTTTCCAGCAAATTGTTTTTATTTCAACCCATGATCTTCACCTTTTGTACCTCCAATTGGAGGGGAAGGGGAAGCAGCACTGATTTTAGCAGGAATACTAAATTGGAGAATACCATTCCTAAATCACAACTAGGAGTGAGAAGAGAGATTGGTCTCCAATTGATCCAGACTGAATACTTGGCTGTCCCCATCCCTCATACATATATAATAAATTAGGCACTTGTTATGGACTGAAAGAAAACTAGACGCCAGTTTTTAATGGATGTTTTCTAAAATCAGGCACGTGTTTTTCCTGAAGGCATTTTCTATCCCAAAGGTTAATGCATCCACACTGAGAAGAATTCTGCCCCTGGAGTCTCAGATGTCAGTAAGAACCATTAATGTGCACCCATGGTGAACAGTGTTAATGAACATCATCTAATGAGAGGTTTCTAATGCCCTACCTGGTGTTTTCCACCACATCTCTTCTCAGCTGTTGCAGGTATTCTCGGCGTCTGCTGGGGAGATCTAGGTCCCTCTGACTTGCATCCGGAGTCTGGCACAGACTCAAATGCTTTTGGGGACTCAGGCTTCGGCTTCTTTGGTATCTTTGTAACCTTTTTATTCTTTCCTTCCTCAGAGTTTCAATAGTTCTCATGTGTCTGTTAGGGAAACATGATTAGAGTGACAAAATACACCCTCCAAAGTTACGTTTTCTGATTTTTTTAGCACCTAAATATTAGGTAGATTTGTGATGTAAAATTTTTATAGGAATCTAATACCATCTAATATCCCTTTGTCTACATGCTGAGAGATGATGTGGAAATTCTAAAATGCCACTGCTTTTCTGACAGCAGGAAATGTACAAGAGGGTTGTGATTACTACTGATAATGGCTAAGAGGCAAATTGAGGATGGAGACTAATGTAGCTGCTTCAAATTTTTTTGTTGCAACAGTTTCCCAAACTGAGATCTACAATTACAAGAATCAAGTATCTTGATTGCTTAAAAAATTATTTTCTGTATTTATGGGGGGGTTAAAAATGATCTTTTATTCATACAGCAGCATTTATTCACAGAAGCATGAATAGGATGGTTCCATAAATAGGATGTATCAATTATTTTTACATTGCAATAAATCAATTAAATATATTCCCACATCACCAGGTACACATAACTCTTGTGGCTGCCAGAAATTTTAAGAGTGGGGTGACACTAGATTTGACTTACACCAAATCACTTTTCCCTGTTCCCTTGGAGTAACCCCAAAATTTTGTCATAAATGCATTGCTTAACAGTTTTTTAAATAAGCCTGATAGTGTATCTCTTCACATATACTTCACCCAGTGTGACTACGTGCTCATTACTAAATGCCGTATTAGCTGCATGAAGTGCATTAAAAATACTTAAAACAACACTACAGTAAGTAATTTACCTTTCATAAAGTTGCTGCTTCACTGGAATTGCCCCTGGCTCATCTGCAGTTCCTCCCTGAAGGACCCTCAGCAGGGCGTCTGTTTCCCCGATGCCATAATTGAGCTTTGCTTCAGTCAGTTCCACTGTGAGGGGATGCTGATGCAGGTCCAGGTGAATGCCAGACATGATCTGGGCACGCTCTCTCTGAAGTCTCTTGATCTCTCTGCTCCTGCTCTCACAAGACGGGTAATTCCCTTCCATTTCTGTTGATCGTGTGCTTCTAGGCTTCTTTTCTGCCTGACTTCTTAAATCGGTCACGCTGCCGCTCAAGCCGAGTAATAAAGGAGGAGGGCTGCTCTTAACACCACCCCAGTTGCTGAATTTATTGTGTATGGGTAAGTCACGGAGACTGTAGCTCCGAGGCCTGTACGGCTTTGCAAAAGTCGTGTTCTTGCTGAGAGGAATTTCAGTGTCACATTCACTTCCAGTGGCAGAATCCGTACTGTCGTCTCGGAAGGAAGTCTGCACGTCACTCACATCCGAGAGTGGGGGACGGCAGCTGTTCTCATTCTTCCAGAAGAAATCATGGAATTGTAGAGAAGATGCTTCTACCAGAGGTTCTGAGGACGTGCCAGCATTTGTCTTACTTGAACAAGTGGCAGTAATTTTTTGATTAAAAAATAAGTCAGCATTTGGAGAAGGGTAGTTATGAATCAAAGCAGTGTCAGAATTCCCAGTGTACGTTTCGTGCCCGATTCCATCTGAAGAACCTCTTCCAGCCCTTGTAACATACATACAACGGAGCGAGTGTGCCACTGAACCCTGGTCTCTGGCATCACCTGTTACAACTTCACTGTGGCCCGACACCTCCAACGTGCTGCTGGAGTGGTACAGCCGCTCTGCACAAATGGTAGTGTGGGTGTCAACCCTGAGTCTATGCTGTTGCTCCAAGTCTTTCGAGCCGTCCTGCCCTAGAAGTTCTTTGGCTGCTTTCTTCTCTGAGAAAGTCCCAGATTTCTTTCTTATGCTCTTGTGTTCTCTAGAGGTGCTTGATTCACTGTCTGTTTCTGTCTGTGAAAAATTGTCCACATGACGTTGCATGCTGAACTGTGGACCTGCCCTCAGCTTTCTCTGGGTGTGAAGAGGACTTGAAGCAACACTGGAAAATCCAAGAGGTTCCTTAATAGGGCAGGCAGACTTGCCAAAAGCAGTCTGGCTGCAGGGACTAGCGCTAAGAGTAAGAATAGGGGAAGAGGCCCTATCAACTAGCAGGGTATTTTTGTACCAAAATTTCCTTTCAGCTGGAGTCTCTGTTTCACTGACACTTCTTTTATCCTGAGTGTAAGATGTTGGAGATTGAGAGGTGCTATTAGTAGGGCTGCTAACTACGGTGCATGAAGAACCATCTTGCCCCGAACTTGGCAAAGATGATGTGAGAGGTGAAACTCTGGTACTAGCAAAAGCAATGTTCTGCTGTGCATTTAGTGATGTTTTTTGAAAATGTAAGATAGGGGTGGAAGTTTTGGGTAAACGAGGCAGATGCATAAAGGAGTCTTCCAAAATGCTGTCAAGACTGTCATGGAAGTCAGAATTGCCCAGGCTTTTCATCCCTGTTTGTTCTTCTTTTCGTTCTTCAAGAGATGGTGTTTCCTCTTTCCTTTTGGGAATCTCTCCTACTGTATCTGCACCAATTTCTTTCCAATCAACATTTACTGCCTGAGTTGCCCTCAATCCCTTTTCCATTTTGGCCTCCACTTGTTTTTCTTCACGTTTGCATTGAGGTTTTTCCAAAATCTCAGTCTGAGTGCCTACATCTGCTGTAGTCTGAGTACAGCTATCTGATCTAAGAGCCTTTACAGCACCTTCAGTTCCTTTTCGGTTAATTTTGGCATTCTGCTCATCTATAATACTCTGTTGGGAAAGGTTTCCCAGCAGCTCAGAAGTGTTCTGAAGAAGCTGTGACAGATGCATGGACAGGTTCTGCATGCTTGTCCAAGAAGGTTGATGAAATAAATCTCTGTTTGTTTCCTCCTTTTTTGCAGAGATATCTGTATAGCTTCTCTGATGTCTTTTCTGCCTTTTATACCTTCCTGTAGTTGCCGTTTGTGTTCCTTGCTCACATGTAATCCCTGGTGGTTTTTTGGAAGGTTTTTCAGACTCTGAAGGATATAATAGTACAATTTCATCAACTTGCATTGGAGAGTTACCAGGTTGTGCAGAAGGATTCTCAAGTTCAGCAGTGTTGTTTTCTGAGTTACTTTCCACTGTTTCACTGGATAAGTTGCTGTGCTGTTTGGTACTGTCACTCGAGTATGCTGATTGAAAGTCTTGTCTGACACTGCCCCATTCTTGAAGACCTTCAATGCTACTCAAAGTGCTTGACAAAACTTTTGCTGTAGCATATGAACTTAGATGAGAACGAAAAGGAGAATTTTGAGAGTTCAGTCCATTGTCTACACTGGAACATCTCATAACTTTACGATTTTCCATATTCAAAGGAATTTCCTTGCAAGAGACATCACTTGCACTTCCAAAAACATACTGTTTCCAGCCAATCTTGCAGGCTCCATCTTGTTGCCATGGGTGAATGTATGGGTTGATATCACTTGATCTAAAATGCATCGCATCTTTATTACCTTGCAAAAATAAGTCAGTTTCTGGCTGGTATCCAGCTTCTTCTCCTTTCCCTTCAGTACACTGAGCTACAGAACTGCTCTTTGAATGGACATTTGCTTCTGCAAACACAGAACTGCGAGCTGTGGGCAGTAAGGATGATGGAGATTGACTAGTACGGTCTTTCAAAGACTGGCTACTTTGGCTTCTTGCTGCCAAATTTTGTAAATTCCTGGGATCACAGTTTGCAAACTTCTTAGTGTGTGTAATTTTTTGCTGAAATCTGGGTTTAGATTTAACTTGTAGAAGGTTCTTTGATTCCTGCTTTGAAAATCTTTCAATTCCATAAAGATCATCTTCAGTTGGTGATGGAGGCTCTACACTCATATTCAAATCTTGCAGTGATTTAGATGCAGAATATAACAAAGGATCTGCCTTAGATGAAGCTTCCAAAGTATATTCTATATCAGAGAAAACAGCAATAGCAGGAGCTGATACTCTGTGACTTTGTAAATAAGGTCTCCGTTCACTTTGTTTACAGCCCTTTGTACCCTGTGTGGTAGAATATGATCTTTTGGTCCTGAATTGCACCAGTTTGGATTCCTGAGGAGTTAAATCGTGGTTCTCTGGCAAAAACTTTGCGGAGGTTGTTTCATTATTTTTTACAGAAAAATTGAGTATTTCTGATTTCAGAGTATTATTCCTCATTATAGTGTCTCCCATTGTTGAACAAGTGTCTGCATCAGCAGCAGGGCTATCAATGCTTGAACATATATTATTTTTGCAAAGTAAAATATCTTTTCTACCATCTGTATTTGTTCTATCTGACACCTGTTCTATCGGTTCACCTGCAGGCCCATACTGACAGTTGTCTTGCAGATCTGCAGGGTTTCTTTCAAAACCCAAGACAGTGTGATATGGTTGCCTGGCATCAGGGCTTCTGGATGTTAGATATGCTGGACTAAATGAATTGCAGGTGTATTCAGGATCCACTTGAACATCTCTTGGGTACAGATTTTCCAACACTGCAATTTCTGAGCCTCTTAATTCATCTGGAGAATTTGAGGATGCATTAGTTTGCTTTTCAACAGGTTCTCTACTTAATGTTTTTCTCTCCTCTGTCTTCACTGTGAATGGTTCAGTTTCAATATTTGAATGCAGCTCTTCCTTACTTCTGTTAAGTGTATTTCTCATTTGTCCTTCTTTAAAAAGAATTGCCTTTCTAGTATCCCACAAAGGTAATGATGGTGCTAAAAGAGGATTATCATTTGGTATTTTCTCTATGTGTTTGTTGCAAGCTTCTTGTGGTGGAGCTCTATCCCAATGATGCTGATCAATTTTTGTATCACTGTCAGTTTTTTTACTATTACTTCCATATGCAGGTTCCCCATCTACAGCAGAATTTTCATAGGAAGTACAATCTATGTCTGACACTGGACAATGTCTGTTTTCTTTTGCAAGAGAAAGTAAAATACTTCCTGAAGCACATAGTGGCTCATCAAATACCACAGCTTTATCAGACTGAGTGTCTTGTATTTGCAAAACAACGAATGGAGACTGTTTCAATATATTTGAATGTAAAGTATCGTATGTGCTAGTTTCACCATGGCCTATATCTGCAGTTAAAGGAAATTCTGAAAATGCTGTTACGGCTGGGTAATTGACTCTTGCAAATGGCTGGGGAAAATCTCCTTTTTTTACAGAGCACGCGTCTGCAGAATTGCAGGACACTTTCTCCGTCAAACAACTGTCCTGAAGTGAGTCCTCAAGCTGACTAAATACTAGAGATTTTGAATCCCCGAGTAAAGAAGGTGTGTTAAAAGCACTGAACTTCTTGGAGCTTTGAAATGCTGTCTCATGCAGAGTATCTTCTGCAGAGTGGGATGGAAGAGACTTTGATTCATTACAGCCAGTCTGTCCTTGGCTCCGGAAAGTGAGCAGACCTGATTCTGTTACAGTCAAACTATTAGTGTTTCTGCAGTGTTCTGAGAACTCATGAATTTTATCTTCTTTTATGTCACCACAATTCTGGAAATAACCTTGAACAATTTTCTCCTTTAGCTCTGTTCCCACAACTTTTTCAGGGAGGTTATTACTCTGATCATACGTGGCCTCTGCAACAGCAGAATTATTTTCCTTTCCATCTCCTTTTTGAGAAACACCAGGAAAAGTTACGGATACAATCAAACCAGTTGATTCACTTTCAAAGTATTTTGTTTCTTCAGAGAGAATAATATCATTTTTACCTTTGTCTCCATTGCTGACAATTAAGCTATCTGCAGATGATGCTGGACAATTCAGAAGACCACGAGAACATTCGGAAGTGCCCAAGTTCCTATTATAATTTAGAAAGTCTTCATTATAATGTGGATTTTCCTTTGGAGACTTGCTCAGGTGTTCTGAAAGGGCTGAAGCCTTCTCATAAACAGTGTTGCCTGATTGGTCTACACAGCACTCTTCAGAAGCCTTATGTTCCTGGTTTTCTGTGGGCTCATGCTGATATCCAGCTACACCAGGAAACTTGGCATTTTCACTTTTACTGTTTGCTGTAGGATAGCTTGCACTTAAAAACGTCTTCTCATCGTGCAGTGATGAACCCCCCAAGTGAGGTACTTTCTGAGTTGTATTAATATTCTGAAATATTTTTTGGGTAGAGCTTTCTAGTAAAGAGTGGGTTTTTCCCACCCCTATATCTTCCATCACTTCTTTCTCTGAGGAAGACAGCAGGTTTGAAGTATCCAACACTAGTGAATCAGGCACAGTGGAATCCTTTACCTCTTGAGCTGTATCTTCCATGAAATTAAGACAGTCTTTTAATAATTTATTAACCATTAAATCCATATTGTGTTCTTCATAAGCATTATTAATATCCTGTATTACGTCTTCAGAAGAATCTAGTTTTTCCAAGAAAAATGGGCTTCCTTTTGCCCTTTGCTGAAGTACAACAGTTCCAGACTCAAGACCACCTGCAGTGTAGGGAGTGAAAGAGCTGTTCTCATTGGCAGGTTGTGCAGATATGGCATAATCAGGTCCATTTTTAAATACAAAGGATTCTTCCTCCTGCCTCTGCTGCATGGTCCTGGATTGCAGAAGAGCTACACTCTTACTTCGTGTTTTACCTGGAAGATGTTTGTCTTCTCCTGTTTTGTTGGCTGTAGCAAATGTACGGACACTGATCTCACTCTCCGTTAATGTTTCATAGTAAGGCAGAACAGCTCCAGTTCCAAGACTTCTGTTAGATGGTTTGGTACATCCTTTCAGCGCAGTGGGAACATCTTGAACAAGATCGGAATCATCACTTCGTCTAAGATATAAAGGCTTATTTACAGACTGGCATGGGGAGTTTTGAGGTTCTTGGTTTTTTTCTGTACACTGCAGTGATGGTGATGGATTTTGCTGCTTGCTAATGTCTTCATTATTTCCAGAAAAACTGGTAGACATCCACTGGCTTTCTGTTAATATTTCACTTAATCTTCTGTCATCATGTGTCATTTGGTAGCTGCCTTTGTTTTCAGGGAAGAGTTCATCCAGGTTTCGTAAAAAGATCAGTTCTACCTCCTCTGTGTTTTCTAAAAATATCTGCTTTTGTTCATCTGCTTTGGCCATTTCTACTAGTTTAATCAATTGCACTTTCTCTTCTTCAGCTCTGGAGCCCAATTGATGCAATTCACAAATATCAGAACTTTTTCTAACGATACCTACATTCAAGTTTTCTGAAGTGCAGTGCTCAGGAGATTGGACAGAGCAACTCATATACGTATGTCCGTTGAGACTTGTAAATCTTTGTTCAGTTCTGTGTTGGTCAATACCAGCACTATCATCAGCTGAATATTCACATGCATCAATTACATTTCCTATCTCCATAACAGAGTCCACTGAATCAGCATCCTCACTCATTTCAGTGGGGTCATGGTATCTTGAATCATCTTCTAATAATATATTTGGTTCTACTTTGGAAGCCATCAGGTACCTTTCAGGGATCTTAAATTGATCTAAAATGTCTTCTTTGTCACCTCTGTCACTATACATTTGACGCAGAGCTGGAGACTGTTCATTAAAATAAACATTTTCATCTGTGCATATGTCTTTTTGCCTCATAAGAGCCAGCTCCTCAGTGTTTGTCATGGTATTTTGTTTTTCACCCTCCGTCACTTCACATTCATTAATCTTGTCTTCCTGGGGCAAACAGTTTGGTACACAATGCTCAATTAAATTGTCAGAATTTATTTGTCCTTCATTTTCAAGTTTTGCTGAAATATTTACTTGCCTCCTTGGGATTAGTTCTGTTTTGGCTACATTCTCTGTTGTTCCATTCATCTGTAAAAGCCCTGTGCAAGTATCAAGGAATCCCAAAGTATTCTGAATAGTATCTGATGTGTGGGAACACACAGCTGAAGGAGTGGTTTTGGGAGCAACAGAAGGCTCTGGTGAATAAATACCTATTTCTATTTTCTCACTTTTTTCTTTTTGGCAAAAGCTGTTTGCTTCAAGTTGGCTGCCCAAATGCACAAGTGCTTTTGATTGCTGAGTATGTTCTGCCACTGTGCCAGCTTCCTGCAGTTCATCTTTGTCCACCTCTTCATGTGTCAGGCACAGATTTGTATTGAATTCACAGTGAACTTCACAAGCTGTGGTATCCGTAGGTTTCTTTGGATTCTGACTTAGACTGATGCCTTTGAAATCCTCTCCACTTCTGTCTTCAGTTAGACTTTGGACTTGGACTACTGGTCTGTCAGGTAAACTTTCAGTGTGTCTGGATTTAATTTCCAATGCACTTTTTTCTAAGTTGCTTGCATTATTGATTGATATTTTTATTTCTTCATTCCTGTCTGTCTCTCTATTCTGATAAGGAGACATGGCTTCTTCTGTATCCATTTCTATGTTTCTGAAAAATTTGGAATCTTTATTTCTATATGAACTCTCCTCTTGAGAAATGGCAACTGATGCATTTGTGTTGCATTCAAATACCCTTCCCAACCCTGAATTTGGATCATGATCAACATGAAAGACATCCTCTGAGCAATCACTTTCAAAAAATGTTTCTTTCTCTTCTCTAGATTCAAGTAAAGATTTTTTCTGTGTTTCTGTTTCCAAGAGAACAGAGGCATCAAATTCTGCAGAAATGTCAGTTGTCTTGTGAGCAGTGTTCTTCTGCCCTGTTGATTTTAAAGAGTATGCTGGGCAAAGGCAGTCAGAATGTACATCAGAACAACTTTCTGTGACACTGACTTCCACAGTAAGATTAGATGTAGCATCAAAATCTTCTTTCACTATTGTGACATGCTCCAATAGTTTATCATAATTTTCGGTCTCAGATGCACTTTGAAAAGGATTAGCTTTTGTTGAAACTTTGTAAAATAGGCTTGAATTAGATTCTGGGAGTAAATCATTTGTATTCTCACAAATAGCTGCAGGAAAGGACTCGGTGTTTTTCCCATTTACATTCAGTAGGAAATAACTTACTTCATTTAGCACTAGGTTTTTGTATGTGGATGAAAATTCTTTCTGAACTACAGCCTGAGAATTCAATACATCGTGTTCTTTGCTTTCCCTGCTTTCTTCTCTTATGTTATCAGTGCATAATGTGGAGTTTTCTGAAATTTGCTGGGATAAGCAATTTGCCTGATTGTCTGCTAGAGAACATTCAGGGGAATAATCCTTTGAATCAGGTTTGTGTTTGAATTCATGATCTAATGAAGACAAGTCTTCATCCTTTGATATGTATTCTTCATGATCACTGAATGAAGGCAGCTCTGGCACAATATCTGCCAAGCTATCTGTGCTTATTTCCATACAGATTCTCTCTTTTTGAGACATCTCTATTGGTGTTGCAGATTGGTCATAACTTGCACTGGCAGCAACAACCAAAGGGTGACATTGATATGTTGTCTCCTGTGAGGAAAAATCTGTCTCTGCTGTTACTTCTGCAGGTATTTGCTCATGATCTATTTCTTCCACTGTTTCCAGATTACTCTCCCTGGACTTGGGGAGTTCTTCTGTATCAGCTGATTCTGCTCCTTGTCCAGCCAGCGTCTGAAGCTTGTAACTGCTCACTAGAGAGCAGTTCTTGTTTTTTATGTCACTGAGAAAGAAACCTTCATCACAACATGTTGGTATTTTTTGTACTGGACAAAGCTGCCCACAGTTTCCAAATAGGATGTGTTTTACTGCAGATGTCTGTATTGAGGTTGTATTATGGTTAAGTCTCACAGAATGCTCAGCAGCAAGTACCCTGACAGATGCATTTCCACTGCCTGAATCTGTCACACTTGATTTTGTTATAAAGTTATTGCAGTCACTGTCAAGCTCATCTTTTGAAAAAGTTCGGAATAAGTCATCTTCTAAATCTGCATCTACACAGCCATTCCTCTGCTCCACAATTTGCCCAGGCAACACAGAGATAAAAGGTGTTTTTTTCTGAGTGTGATCTTTTGGCAACTCTGTATGAGTTGGGGGGAGAGAGTTCTCCTCTTTCTTAGATACCAGTGACAAGCAGTCTTCAGTGTAGGTGCTTTCCGAACAGCTGAATGTTTCTGCACATTCAGTAGCTGACCTGTAAGTAGACAATTCATCCAATTGTTCTTGTTCAGGATGGTGTGACCTTGAATGTTCGTAATAACCATGCTCTGCTGAAGTAGGAACAAAAGAGGAATTTGGTCCTACTGAGCTAACAAATGAGGAAATTACATTTTGAGATTCCAAGGAAGAATTTTCATTAGAGTTTGCCCATCCCTTAAAAATCTTATTTAATGATCTGCTCTCAGAAGCCCCACTTACAGTTGTTGTTTCAGGTAAAGGTACTTCCAGTGTGTCCGAGGAGAAAACTGAGTTGATTTGGTTTACATGATGTGGACTGTGAGTAATGCTGCGAATCTGCTGAGAGCCAGAAACAAAAGAAACCTCAGCAGCTGACTGCTTTAGATCATCTTTCTTTAGCCAAAGTTCTGGATTGCTCAAAGAGCACAGATGAGCATCTTGAAATTCCAAGTTTTCATGGGAAGAAGATGCTGTTATTCTGGGGGTGCTGATGTCAACCTTTGAGTCACAGGAAGACCAGGCATCATTAGTAAGCAAAGGATTTCCACTTGTATAATACAGTCTTCTTTCAAGAGACCTTTCTTGTTCTATGAAGGGGACTTTTGTTCCCTTCGGCGACAGCTTACAAGCATTACTGGAAGCATTCCGTGGCTTGGTGTTCAAATAAAAGGAACTGCTCAGCTTCAGATTATAATTTGATCCCTCTGTATCTCTGTCACAAGTCTTGGATTCGTGGTCTTCCTCAGTCTGTATAGCTGGTAATTTAGGAGTTTGTAACTTCCAGAAAATCTCTGCTGGCACTTCATCAGATGAATCAGATTTGGATTCTTCTACCAGGTCTTCTGCTGGCATCTCTTCTCCATCAGCTAAGCTATCCAGAGAAAAGCTTCTTTCAGCCTTTCCCAGTCTCCTACGAAGTGCATATGATGCCACCAAAGATGAAATATGGTTCTCGGTTCTGCTTTTGGAAAGCTTAGCTGGCGCATGATGGGCCTTTACCTTGTGAAACTGGCTTGTATTTTGCTTTTTGGCTTTATTTTCCTTTTCTATCAGAGAGTCTTGTGACATTTGACTGTCATCACTCTCAGAATCTTCTGGGTTGGCAAGACATTTATTTCTGTCAAAATCCTCCAGTTTCAGTTTCTCTGGGAAAGCTTTTGCATAAGCACAGGAGAGTGAATCTACAGAATAGGAACTGTCAGTATCAGAAATCTCATTTTCATCATCCTCTTGCCAGTTCCCCAGCACATCTGTGGCTGTCTTGGACACTCCAGCACTTAGCATCTCAGCACTGTGCCACTTTTTTTCAACGTAAGATAGTGGTGTCTGTGAGTTCATCTTGGTGAGATTTCCTACTGATGTCGCTGCCATCAGAAATTCTTTCTGTTCCACCGATGATTTCTCATGACTTGGCAAGGCTGAGTTTGCCTCTCTCCTCCAGCTCTTGATTGTTTGGTTTAGATGCACTGATGGTGGGTCTCCATACACTGTTTTCTTCATTTGTTTAGGGAAGTATTCTGGAGAAGACCTGTGGCCTTTTCCATTGATATCCATTCTACTCTTTTTGTTGGATACCTGAGCTCTATTTTGTGCTACATTGCTACTGGCAGGCTGATTTAAATCTCCTAGCACCTTTGATTTTGTCATTCTTCTCCCTGTAATAAGGGTTTTAGGTTCATCTTTCTCCTTAAGAAGATCAGGAGAGGAACCTTTAGAGGTCTGGTTTTGAGATCCAGCTTTCCCTGGGCTGTCCTCCAACTTTTCAAATTTTTTATTATTTTTATTGATATAAGCCATGATAGCTGAATCATTAGAGCCTTTCTCTGCTTCTTTTTTATTTTCAGTTGAAGATGTTTTTTGTTTTTCAGTTAGCTGCCTCTGGACTGAAAAGGAGATCCCCTTTTCATTGTTAAAGCCATCACTCCCAGAAATGTCTTTACCACTTCTGTAAAGGTATTCTACAGGTGACAACCTCCCTGTTGTGCTACCTTTACAATATTGATCAATATTTGTTGAGGTAGATAACGTTGAGATAGACTCCCTCTTGGAAAAACAGCTGTGGAAATAAAGAAGAAATAAAGTCCAATCCTTGCTTGAATAATGTGAACATTTCCACCACAGTAACACCTTGCAAATAAGAATAACAATTTATGAAGCAATAATCTTCATGCCTCTTGAAATCCAATTCTAGCAGGGAATAAAAAAAATAAAATTCTGCGACTAATTAGAAAATCCTCCTGCTATCTGGAAAGATGCTCTGCACACAAAGAAATAGCTCGGTATTATGAGGTATAGCTTCATATTGAATCTCTGTAGGCTCAAGTAGCCATAAATGTTAATTAAAAAGAAAAGATAGTTCTAAGTCACAGAAATGCACTTAGCAGAGGCTAGCAATTTCCTGCTGCAGAAATAGCTAGGGAGCAGGCTGTGCTAGACACTGTAGCATTCCAACATTTAAGCATTGCATAGAGATGTTTATATTCTGAAGAAGAGTTTGATGATAATTAAGATAAAATTGTGTAGAAATTAGTATTTACCAACAGTCTGAACAAGGCAACAACAACAGTTAAGCCACTTCTAAAAAGCCTTCTCAAAGAGGTAAAAAAGTGCAGAAAGGCTTGAGAGAGAAATGTAAAAAAGTGAGAAAGACAATGTCAAACAGAGAAGTAGGGAATGTCCTGTACAGACCCAAAGGAAAAGGACAAACAACTCTAGCTTGATGTACAATATAGTGGGTTCAGTGATACTGCAGATTTGGCGATTTTTTCAATACACTGAAAGGCACTCAGGATTATAGGTGGCCACTGAAAATACCTTGAATTTACATTACTTTTGAAAATGCAGAGGATTTGGCACACATTAACTTACCTGGGTACCTGGGGCAGGTACAGGTTACAGAGCAAATGCCTGTGCTGCAAGGAGCTTGAACCCAGCGATTTCTGGTTCTTTTGCAAGTGGTGATCCAAAGAGGACTGTACAGCAATATTATCACTGAGGACTTGGGATTGTTTCACACACTCTTCACTGAGCCAGCAGCTAGCTTCCAGCTGCTCTAGGTTTTGCTTGGCTTCCAATAGCTTCTGCTTCTTGACTATCCTTTCCAGCCGGAACTTGACCTTTTTCCGTCTTATGTTTCTTTCAGCCTTTTTTAAGGAGTACCTTTGCAAGAGCTCCAGCTGCACCAGTCTCTTCTTGTTCTGCTGTAGCAGGGAAAGGCAGGTTTCCAGCCCAGTGGGACTCTGCACCTCAGCCTCTGCATGCAGTGTAGGCTCTGTTTGCACTGCAAACTCCCTCTGCTGTTGCTGAAGAGCAGCCAGGCGTTTATTCTCATTTATAAGCCACTGCTGGTCTGTAAACAAAACAATGATTGAAAGAAAGTAAAAATCGTAGGAAAAACATTATTTGTTACTATCTTCTTTCTTAATTTGATCAGCCTTTGGAGGTCATTTTAGAACAGATTTTCTATGCATGTATGGTAGAGAGTCGACAAACTAAAGAAAAATGTACTGTTGCTCTACTCCATTGATAACTAAAAGCCTCTTCATTGGGTTAAGGACTCAGGTAGCAACTGCAGAATATAAGCAGGGGCTTGGCCAGTACAGCTAATGAGACCGGTGGATAAGACCACTTCTCTAAGAAAAATGTAGAACAGATGTCAGTTTCTCCAAGATTACACTGAATTATTACCTCAATGTTGTTAAAATACAGTGGAAGCGTGAAAAGACCTGAGTTCAGTTCTGTGCACTTTCCAGACACAGGGTATGTATTCTCAGTAGAGAAACATGACTTCATTAGCTTTTTTTTCAGTGAAATATGCTACTACTTCTGCTTTAATTATTCTGAAGTCACATGTTAAACTTTCTATGGGAAAGAATGTATGAGCACTGGGAGCAGAGTTAATAAGGGAACTAGAGGATGAAGTTGCACAAATGTTTGTAAACCAAGTATTTCTTTGTGCCTTTTGCTCCTATCCTTTCCTCTTTAACTTGGCTAAATGAAAAAAAAAACCCAAAACAAAAGCCCACCTGCGAAGTATTTTTTCTCATTTACCTTGGCATGCTGGAAATGGGAAATGAGGGAGCCCAGAGTCATACTAATGGACTTTGTTTAGCACAGGAAATGGCAGTTTTTGTGCTCACTTTTTGATGGCAAGTTCAGCAAGCCTGGAGGCTGGACCTCCCTCTGCCCCACCGTGGATGGGCCTCATTTGCAGGGCAGCTGACAGCCGCCAGTCCTGTGGATGGGAATGCAGCCTTCCAAGTGAGTTACAGGCAAGGCTACAAGGATGTCATCATGTGGGTACCTGCCAGAGAGTTCTGTTAGCCTTTCTAAATGCATCAGTTGAAAACTTTCCAAGCAAAACAATCCCTGTGTGGCACCTGGCTGAGGTAGAGCAACAACCACAAATTTGCTATTTCTGGCGTCTATGGCTGCCCCAACGAGCTCTTGCCAAAACAGACTGATGGGAACCCATGTATTTTAGCATATAATCATAAAATTACAGAACCATGAAATGGCTTGGGTTGGAAGGGACCTTAAAGGACAACTAGGTAAATGTGCATGAAATAAAACAAAGACTGTCATGGCAGAGATGCAGGTGAAGCCAACACAACCTTCAGCTATTATGACAATTCAAAAAATACAAGCTCATACCACCAGTCAATGCATATATTTCACAGAATTACCACTCCACAAAAAGAATCAGATTCTCGGCTTCTGTTAGTGGCCCCTACAGTTCATAAATGCCAAATATGTTCACAGAACAAGTGATTAACTTAATTTGATAACAAAATACGTTAGCTCTGCTTACACACTTAGTCTTCCCTAAATATTCAGGACCTGATCTTTGCAGTCATTGTGGATGCAGTAGAGAACAGAACCAGGCTGATTTGTTTTAAACCCTGGATGCAAGACTACTTTTATTCCAATCAAGTGATAGATGTGCTTAGAGGTTTTTCAGAGCACACCAGCTTCAATATGAGCTATGATGAACTGCAACAAAAGAAGGGATTATTGCGATCGCCATGATCAGGTTGTATCTGATGGCTTGAACATGTTCTCTTAATGAAGCAGATTTTTTATGCTGCTATAAAAATATACATATTCAGCTCTCAAAGCAAACAAAAAAAAAATCCATTGCTGAACAAGCAATGTAAAAATCTTAGGCCAGGTTCCTTTACAAGTAGTGCATTTCTCAAAGAACTAAAGTTTACCAAAGCACTTCTATCTTACAAGCAGCATTATTTTTTTCTCTGAGCTTACTTCCAATGTGCAGTCCTTTACTAAATAAGCGATGTTTCATTGCTTATTCAGGGATGTAGGAATTAAGAGGTATTTAAGTTTGATGTGATGAATGAGGTCTACCTGCAGCTCTGCACAGCTGAGCTGCCAGAGAGGAATTTGGGGCTCTGGAAGTTTCCCTAATGCAAGAAATCATTAATCAATGATTAAATCAATGTCTCATGCAGAGACATTGTAGGTATCACTTGCTTGATGAATACTGATCTTGTTAAACATACTTCATTAGTGATCCCCACCACAATGAGCCTGCTGTCCTGCTCATGTCGGCAGCTCTGCATAGAGCACATGCACAAAGGTAGCAATTCTAGCTCTATGGTTACTCTATGGATAAAAGGGAAGCATTTTTGTCATTATGTTAATTTTTCTTAATAACATTTTTAGTTTTCACATACAAAGCTTTTTTTCTCAACTTTGTTTCCAGACATGCTCTCTTTAGCATGACTTTAGCAAGCAAAATATTTGGCAGATCAGTTTCCCTGCAAGAGAACTGCAAGCTTAAGATGCTAATTAATCTCTGCTCACAAACTTGCCTCTGTCAGGAGCAGAGCCACAGAGGGCACAGAAAAGGTGAAGAACTTTGGTGGATTTCCAAGTAAAGAACTGTATTTGGCTGGCAAAAACTATCTCCCTGGCTGAGCTTTGCATGAACACAGTGAAAACAGCAGAACTAGAGGGAAGCAGAGACAAGTCACAGTGCCAAAAAATAAAGATGTTTTGGGGAAACTCTCCTGATTTTCTGTAGTATCTACATATTCTTCCATTATATCCCATCAAAACAATCTCCTTTTAATCTCGTCATTGTGGCTGGCATAATTAAAAGATAGCTGACTGCATAAGTTTTGGTCTGAGACATTGCCAAAAGTTCACAAAGTTTTCTTCTTCCAGGATCAAAGAGCAGATTTTACCAGATGGGAATGACACCTTTGTATAGGCTCCCTTTGCTTAACAAGAAACCTAGATCAAATCATTCATTAGAGGACAAACTAGAGAGCACCAGAAGCGCTGCTGTAGGGAGGCAGGACTGGGATCAGCCCAGGCGAGGAGAGGCTCAGAGCCACAGGGGAGAAGCTGGTGCTGTCCCTCCCAGCCATGACCTGCAGTGCTAATTAAACAGTGCCGCTGCAGCACTGCGAAGGAGGCCCTTTAGTTCTGTTAATCAAAGCTCAGTAACTGTTCTCAAGGGAAAGGCAATTGTAGGAGAAATCCAGTAATTAGCTATAATAAAAGTTCCACTCATAAAAAAGAAAGCATCACTAGGACAAAAAATGCTACAAGGATGAAAGTATGCAGTAATGGAAGGGAATTGAAGCAAGGGAAGAGGCAGGTACCCACTTTCTTGGATTTGCTGGTTGATGAGTGCTTGGTCATTTTCTAGTTCCCGCTCTGCTTTGATCTGTCCTCTCAGAATCTGCTGCTTTAAATCCTCAACATAGAGCTGCTGTCGTTGAATTTGTTTTCTGTGGAAGGCTTCCTGGTCTCTCAGTTTCTGCTTGCACTCTTCATGCACAGCATCTATTTCTCTGCTGTTAGAAATGTTGACAGTGAATTTAAACCAGAAACAAATATTATTTGTAATAAAATGAGTCATCTTACTGAAGAAAGACAACATTCAAGATGTTGTTTTTTTCAGTAAGGATGCAATATGACAAAAACTCGTAGCTGTGTATGTACATGTCACAGCAGACTGCAACCCTGTAGGTGTCATAAATGCCAGAAAACATGAAAGCTCTAGTAGTGAAGCAGGTAATTCCATTGCCAGAAAGATAATAGCAAAAAAAAAAAAAATTAAAAAAAATACTATCACTTTTCATTTTGCTGTAGTCTTCCATAAATGAAACTGGGGAGGGGGTTTTAATTTGGTTTTATAAAATTTTATAACCATTATATAACATATTTGGCATCTAAGTACTTCAAAGTGCTTTACAGAAATGACCAAAATTCTTTGTTTTCAGACCAAAAACTCCAACCTAGAAATACTTACAGGCGTTGTCAGGATTATACTGACAGTCTCTGGCAGTGTCAAGGCAAGACCTTGATCACCCAAATCTCTGTTGGATGCAAGAACTATATCAGGTTATTACATTTATATTTGGAACAGAACTGTGATCAGAAAAGTGACTAGCCTGTGAAAATTTTCTTTACAATCTTCTCCAAGATGTTTGGCTCCTGACTGTGTGCCAAAATTTTACACACAAAGAACAACCACCAAAATAGTATCTAGTCTTACCATAATGCATTATAATATTCAAGATACCTTAGCCCTCTGAAAGGAATATGTATTCTACTTCTCCACATGCTATCATCAAGAAATTCTTAACATTAAAGTTAGATTATATCTAAAGGTGATATATGATTTTTGCCTGCCAAGTACTGCATTATTATATATAACCTCAGAAAATCAAACCTTTGAGTCTTGAAAAAATGTTTTAATTACATTTTATTAAGAAAGTAAATAATGTATTTATTATACTTCTAAAGCAAACAAAGACACCAAAACTCTAAAGAGTCCCTGAAGGTTAAAAAACTTCCAAAAATATTATTTCAAAGGCAATCTTTGGAAATATCATGTAGTTTGTAAAATCACTACCAATACAAGGTCATCTGTATGAAAAGAGCATTTGACCTTTGCTGCACAGGAATAATTTAACATCTCAATTTAGAACTGTAAGCATGTGTTCAAAGCAACCATTTCTACAGCAAAAACTTAATTTTGTGTGACAGTTTAGCAGACAGAACAGATGAAATAATTAAGCAGCCAAAATCTACAAATCTCCTGGAGTACCTTTACATGGTAACTACATTTCGCTTCATAAAAAGTAGTAGGAAAGCCTCAGTACGTAAAAGCTGAAAATTTCAATAATTTACAATATTACTATAAATCTTGCTCACATGAGAAAAACAAAATTCTGTTTTGTTTTAATCTTTATGTAAATGTAATGCTGAGAGTAACTGAAAGAGAATGTCTTCTGTTCAGTTGTCTGTCAGAGTGCAAACGCAGTGCAAACTTTCCTGCTGTCATCTGCTAAGTGGTTTGTGTCTGTCACCCACCGAAACAAATTAAAAAATATTGCACATCCAAGATCTATTTGTCCTTGGCTCAACTACAAAGATGCCAGTACCCTCTGATTTGTAATTTTTTTCCTCTTAGATAAACTCTAATTGATCCCAGGAAACAGAAGTGGGATGCCTCATTTCTCATTCAGCTGAAGTAGGTTTGCATTGACACTTCACTGCAGCACTGAAACTTTCCTATGGCAATTACAAATCTCCAACTGTTCAGGTATTTGTAACACCACCAACCACAGGGGGACAATCTCAGGTTACAGAGAGACTGGTTCACTAAAGAAGAACCACTGTCCAAATTAGTATTAAATCCAAAGTATCTTGTTTAGCAAAGCTCCCATGGTTTCAATGGTAACTCTCAGGGAGGCTTGCCCTAAATGCAGCTTTGAGGTTGCCTTCCATATTTTCTAATGGAGCAGCCATGTAATCTGCAGGTGAAAGTACTGATCTGGGACAAAACCCTTCTGATTTTTAGCAGTTACATGACCTCTGTGCTTTCACGTCCTTGGCCTGCAAGGTCTTCAGGATGAGGATGGCTCTGGATGCCTACGCACTAAACCTAACAGCCTCTCTGCAGAGTCTGGTGACGAGATAGTCTTTGACCTGTTCTACTAATAGACATACAAAAGCTCTGATTCCTACGGGGGAATGAAAGTTGAAAAAATATCCATCTAAATTTGTCACTGGTCTCACATGACCTTGGGCAAGTTGCTTACTCGGAGACAGGTGCGAAGGAAGGCAAGTAGATTCATCCAAGAGAAGTTATGGGGATCCATTAGCATTATCAAACATCAGGAAGTCAAATATCAGAAGAGCTGATTTCCATTAATTTATCATTATTAACATCATTCTGCATGAGGCTGAGGAAACTGAGTAAATAACTGCCAGCAGGCTGAAAAGAAGTGTGAGACTAAAACCAAGTAGAGAAAGAATTTTTGTTCTCCAAATGTTTACTAAAATTAGATAAAATTCCTCTGATAAAATGTCTCTCATTCTTCCTAACCATGACTTTTAGGTCTCAGCCAGTCTTCTCATAAAATTGACTTATCAGAGTTCAAACTGTTTACCAACTGAAACCCAGAACATTTAAGTAAACGAAGCAACTCAGTGTTACATTTCTATCCAAAGACCTAACAATGCTCGCAGGGGTGGTTAGGTAACATCTGTTTACAGCTGTGAGAGGGTCACAAGGTTTTCCAATACTTTCCAACCTTGCTGAGGCCACTCCCCACCCCCACATTTTAAAGGGTAAGAGAATAAGCAATACAAACGATGCACGTGGCTGTTTGTTCTGGGCAGCACTAGCATATTCCCTCACGTGTGTAGTAATGGCTTTTTGCTGAACTAACATGAAACTGTGAGATCCTTTCCAACAGCCATGTGTGTTTGCACACGGAGCAGAACACGAGGCAGGCCAAACTGCTGGAATTAATCACAGCTCCATATTATGACTACACCCCAAAAAAGCAGAGTACAGAGGAACAACCATACTGCACTGTAAACTGTGGAAAAACTAACACAGCACAGTAATCACGACAGTATTCTTTCTGCTTTTTTTCAGGTGATGTAGCTACTGGGTATAATTCTCCCTCTGTAAGGTTAAAGTCTCTGTAATAAAATAGTGTTGTTCCAGGTATATATACAAATTGCAGTTCTCCTGTTATTTCAGTGTCTCTGCTTCATTTCCTAATTTTTAGCAGTACAAAACAAAAATCAGGCACAGCACTAAAGCCAGGCCTGAATACAGAGACTGAACATTGAACACCTTTTTTATGAAGCTGCTTCTTGCAGACAGTTTTCTGAAGTGGAACAAAAAGATAATGAAAATCCACTCAGAGCCACTTACGTAACACACGAATGCAAGAGGATGTTTTCCCTCTGGCTGTGAAGTACTGACGGTGAGAGCAGAATGACTGGCTAGTTTGGGATACAGATCTGTCTCTCACAGAAACTGCTGAAACCAAGAACATGAAGTCAGAATGCTCCCTTTCTACCTTTGAACATGCTATGTTATGTCAGCACACTTTTGCTGGTTTGTGGAAATAACATAATAAATGAAACTAAAAAATGACATGACAATGGCTCAGAAAGAAAATAACAGATTCACACACCCTTCATAGCTAAATCATCTAATAAGCAATTCAAATACCAATCAGTTTGTGTAATATATGTTTAAATGACTTAGCCTAAAACAAGTATCAATCCAATTAACATAGGAATTTAGCCAAATTTTGTAAATAAGTAGGAGAGATCACTAATTTTTTCATCTAAAACATCTTAAATCAGATGTACTGTTAAATTTAGACATGAAACACTAGAGATACAGCAAAAAAGCACAGCATGCTGTTGTTCACATTCCTGCTTTTCCACACAAGCAATCTACACTCAGTACAGTTCTAGCGGGAAAAAAAATAACCTCAGGACAAACATAAGAGAAACAGCTTCATTTCTGTAGGTATCAAGACATACATAAAGTCTTGGTTTCACAGGACCAGCATACTCTAGCATACAGCATATATAAAAAAGCAATTCATCAGAGAATTTCATAAAAGCATGCAGATTTCTGGGTGTACCAAATGCAGCAAGAAGTGTCAACAGTTACCCCCTCCTCCAAGTAAACCATTAAAAGCTGCAAGTAAAATGACAACAAAAACCCACCAGCCTTAAACTAAAGATAATCACAAATTACTGAGAAAACATTCATATTATACCAATTCTGCCGGATTGCTTTTCCATCTCATTTTTCTCTGCAAAGTTTGCACGTTGCATGCTAAACGAACCATCTGTAAATCCACATTTTTTTTCCAGCCGGTTTTGTTGTCAGCTCTCTGGGATCCTATTGTGCAATTCTCCTCCCCTCTTCCCCAAACACTTCTGCTGCTGATGCAGAGGCTGGCGGCTGCTACAGCATAATGCAGCTTCCAGTAACTATGGCAGCAATAGCTCTGTGGTGAGGCTGAATACCTGCTGCAACAAAATCCTAAGGCTCAAATAGAAAAACTACAGTGAAAAATAATTACTTCTGGTAAAAGCTGAAATTTGCCAGTTTTCTCAAAGAAAGCACCAGTCAAGTTAGCATCCCCATCTTTTCGACTGCCTAGTGTTCAAATCCTATTTGTCTTTTACAAATTATTTTTCCCGAGGGAAAAAGAGTTAAAAATAAAGCAGAAAAAAAGATGCTGGCAAGGCATTTTGTGCCCTTGCAAACCCCACACAGAGAGCAGTCACAAGTTAGAGTTACAAGCCGATCCACTAATACACATCTACACAACTCCCCCCACCTTCTCCAGCTCTATCCTCCCCTTCTTCCCAGGTCCAATCCGGGGCCCTTCCCTCAGAGGCTCAGAGCAGCAGCAGGCATCAGGATCTACGTCTGCCTCTGCCTAGCACAGGGGCCCAAACCTCTCCCTCCTCTTCCCTAAAGCAAAGAGAAGAGCAAGAAAGGAGATAGGAAGACTTTGTATTGTCAGCTCCTTCAGCCTCCCCAAGGAATGCTGCTCACAGAATTCAAAGCAAAAGCTGGGAGTGGTGGGCAGGAGGTGGGAGCCAGAAATCAGTCAAAATGGCCAGCAGAGCCAGAAACCTTTAGAAATAAGGGGTCTTTGGAAATATACACTCATAGTAATCCCCTTCATGGAAATTACCATCAAGTGAAGTATCATTTAGATTTCTGATTAACTGGTTTGCTTACAGAAAAAGCACACTGTTCTGTTTCATGTGTGGTTTTTTTAGTCTTTCTAAGCAAAACCTCTTTTTCTTTGCCGAAGCCCTCAAAATAACAGTAAGGCAATGACTTATTTAAGGCACCCCTTTAAATACATCTCTAAAACAGACCTCTTTTTGGCCAAGACTCAGCATCCAATACTCATTCTCCATTAAAGGTCAATGCTGCCCCTTTGAATTCCAGTTCAGCCAACACAGGTTTTCCCTTCACAATGTCAGTTTATATATAGAATTAGTTACCCTGCTAATCCACTATACACAATTCTGCTGTAAATTGTAGAGTTGCTGTAACTAGCACAGTGCATTCGTCTGAGAAACAGAATATTTGAGATATCTCTTACGAGATGCAGAAGTTTTCTTTAACTTTTTTTTTTTTTTAATTTTGAAGGACTATTTTGAAATTCTCAAATGAAAGCTGTTGGTGAGAACTCAGAATATTTTACAGATATTAGTTGGACAAGTTAAGTATACCACATTAGAATAAGAAATATGTTATTTATTATTGGTTATGTTGTATTGAATTCCTCCCCCATTCAGTTTAACAATATTGGTATTTTCAAGGAAAGGAAGTTTAAGCATGTTCCAAGCAGTTAAATAATTCAGTGTACTACTATACCACTGAACTCTAATGGAGAAACTCCTGTGGGGTTTTTTTGAAACCAGCAAGACAATAAACTCAGAGTTTTTATTTATATGCAGTATGGTATTAAGGCAATGGCAGGGGAAAGACCTTTCTTATCTACTTATTCGTGGTGATGCAGTAATATGATGACTGAGGCCATTCACAAACCTTCTGTGTGTTTGCTGGCTGACAGCGAACAACAGAAATTTGCAGTGCTGGGGCTCTGATGAGTAGGGTGTATAAACGAGCAACCAAGTAAGATTATAATGACTCACAATGCCTAAAGTTTTAATATTTGTATGCAGTGGTAGAAAATAGTTTTTCCTCTCATTTCTCAAAATATTTTAATGGACAAATAAAGGTTGAACTGGTAATTCAGCCCATAAATGGCAGACAAGAAAAATGTCATCATACTGACAGCATGGAAGATAAGATTCATATCATTAATAATCACTATTGTAGTACTTATATTGATATGATCTGAAATAAAAAATCCAGAAGAAAGCAAACTACCATCAGTTCCTCATGAAAAATGTACTTAAACCCATGGAAACTCAACAATTTCTGAATTATTTCTGTTTGCAGCTGCTGTGCTTCTTTTCATGAATGAACCACATTCTATGCTAGGAATTAGGTTTGTTTTTCACTTTTCCCTGAAGCAATTTTATTCTCACCAGAAGAAAACCCAATTTATCCAAGCAATTTTCAAAATACTAATGAGTATTCCCAGTACCTACTATTGGCACAAAATCTAATACATTTAGGGTTCTTATGTGCTGGAAATTGGTGGCAACTTCAGACTAAGCCTCATTCTAGTTACGGCTTTTAAATACATGCTAGACATGCAACAAAGATGCAAAACATTTGCACAAGATCTCATATGAAGAAAGAACATGGTTGCAGAACCTTGCCTGTAACTCAGCTTCATGTACAGATTCTTGTTCCAATATGATCAAATAGATTGAATTAAAGCTTAAAGTGTTAGCTTCCATCTCTTCTGGAGGAAATCAGGTAGCACAGGAGAAAGGCAAAGCTAAAGGTGTCAAAAATTTCAGCATGATTTAGACACATTAATATTCTTACCTTGGTTCAAAAGAATATTTGTTTTCTTCACAGTTTCTACATTTTTGACTGCAGAAATAAAAATAGGAAATCATAAATATTTGGGAAAAAAGGGCGAGAAAACATCACTGAAACCTATTGCACACAATATTATTGTAATTTTCAGTAGAGGAAGATGCAGATTTCTAGCAGCTGGGAGAGCACCAAGGACTTTCAGGTGAGAGGGAGACAGAGAACAAGACACACACAGAGCTTTCCCTGTTCTTATATTTTCCTTTATGCATCTCTTTCTGACAGAGAGACAAAACCCTGCATTAGGGCGGATTTTCTACTGGTGATCAAATAAACATTCCCTGTAGTCCTCTTAGTCCTGTATTATGGTTTGCAAAGTATCTCACCTTTTAGTACCTGACATTGACTTTCCTTCATGAGACACCACATCTATCATTTTATTCTTCTAATCTGGACCTCAGGCTAGATGCCTCAACCATAACCCCCCCTGCTTGTCTGTACAGAAATACAGGCTCACAGGTTACTGCAAAGCAAGGCTGAGTGGGTCAATTCAGTTTACCTATGCCAAATAACTCATCAAAAGGATAAAAGGACCACTGGATTACTTAAGGTGGAAACCAGCTATTAGACATAGTTTACAGATCATTCCTGAAAGAGACAGACATTGATAAAACCCAAGCAAATGCAATACCGTAACATTTTTCATTTTTACTGAAGTAAACATCTGAAATCATCTAGGTAAGCATGAGGGTAACTTTAAGCAATGTAACATGCTTGTAATGTCCTGTCCAAGTGATTGAAAAATTGCTCAACACAAACAAATCTTCTATCTGAACATGATCTGGAAAAAAAAATCAATCAGAAATATTCTACAGTTTTGTCAGGTTAAAAAGGGGAGAACTAAGTGCAAATCTGTGATGAACTGTTCATAATGCTTCTGGATTTCTTCAGGTTTTTCTAGGGTCATCAAAAAACTTGTGACAAGCTCCACAACTAGTGTTTTTGGCAACATAAAGAGCACCTTAGTCTGTACATTTGAAGGTCATTAAACAAACCCTTATTTTTAAAATGATTTGTAATTTTTCCTAAGAAAGAATAGCAAAAATCTGTCAAATGTTTTTCAGTAAAGAAAAAAAATGAAGTAATGTTTTGTATAGGCAGGTATCACTGTAGCAAATGAAAAGCAAATGCAGAGATTGGACAACAAAAAGAGAACATATAAAACCACACTTTCCAAGGTGGAAAACAAGTCACTTGATTAGAAGCATGAAGGATATTTAAAACAGAGATAATATTTTATGTTCATAAAAATGATATTAAATACTTCCTCTAGAAAGAGATAAAAGATTCCCAGTGTGTTACCATACCAAAAACACTCTAGCAAGAATCAGAACTAGCAGCAGATATGAATAAGAAGATGGCTGTTTCTTGCCTTTAACAGGTTAATTGAATGTGCCAGGCTGAGAGGAATTAAAAAAGAAAAGAACCCAATTAGATATAATTCTGTAATATTCTATTTTTAATGTTATGAACTGAAACACAGAACATAATTTTCCTGATACATATTAGTCGCTATCTTCATCACATCAATCCTTTCCATCTCATAAAGTCTCTGCTGTAAAAGCATACACTAAACCCTGAGTATGAGCAGCTCTTCAACACTCTGAAAGCAATACATGCCTTTTTTACTGCTCAGTTAAAAAAAAAAAAAAAAAAAGAAGGATTTACATTGGTTTTCTGAAATGAAGGGATCAATGAGGACTTGAACTAAAGAGAATTTATTAACAAACCTTCTGATTTCCACAACAAATTACCAGTGAAAGTCAATTGGTAATAATTACCTTAGCTAAATCATATCCTGAAAAGGCCATTCTGTGCATTGAAACAATAATATTGCAAAAATTATAGATTAGCTGTAAAGCAGATGTCCAAGTGAACTGAATTAAGGCTGACAGTCTCATCTGAGGCATTTTCTTAACTGAGCATCAATAAATGATGTTTTTTGGTAGGATTGTTGCTTGTATATATATCTTAATGATCTGTGTTATTTGGCTTTTGCCAGTTTATTTTCTCTGACATTTTTATTTGACTACTTAAAAATTTCATGGCACTTACTCTGTATACAGCTTACTTTTGTCTGAACCAAGTCCCTTATTTCAGACATTGTCCCACAAGAGAAATTGTTTGTTCAGTTGCTTTTTTCTTAGTTGTGAACTTACTTGTTGAGAGAAGAAAGAATATAGTGTGGAGAATTGATGCAACTTCCATCCAAATTGAGCCAGTCCAAAGCTCCACAACTCAGAGTGAGTGGGGTTTCATTAATCTACAGGAAGCACACAACACAGGACAGGAATTTAAAAAAAAATCACAGCAACCCAGGAACTTCTAAAGTATCATTAGTACTGTCATTGTTCAATATTGTATGCAAGGCTGCATAATACCTCCCATGTGAGTTTATAATTTCAGACTTCTGCTTAGTCTCTGATAATTAGCAAAATTGCTAAACATTTGTTACTGAGTAGATCTCTTTTTGCAGCTCTATTTGAATGTACTGCATGTTTCATTAATCAAGAAATTAAGAATTAAAACAAACAGAAGTTAAGCCCCTTATCTTGAAGTGAGTACAAAAGGATGGAAGAGTGGAAAGCATAAAACATTAATAAATGAAAATCCATTTTGAAAGGTACTTGATAATATTATTAACTCCTAAATGAGAAAACTTATATTTAAGAAAGGTTTTTAGTTATATTTGTCAGTCATTTTAAGAATTACCTCATTTCTTAAGCATTACTGAACCAGTCCACCAAATAATATCTTACAGGAATTAGTTCCATAACATACCAAGAAATATTTTATCTATTTCTGATGTATGTAACAACTAACTGCTTTCAGAGTCAACAACACTTAAGTACTTAATCCCATGAAGTTTCCATTTCTTCTAGTATACTTCATTCAAGGCAATGAAATGACAGTAAAGGAAGATAACTCAGAAAATTATCAAATGTGGATAGATTCTTGACTGGTCTTTTCACTGCAGCATTTTGCCTTTTTGTTTTAACCCCACTGTAGTCATGACTAGAAATAGGAAACACTAAATTATTCATGAGATCTGCATCATCTTTTGCTAAGCACATCTGAAGGAAGTGCTAGTGTCCTCCCACAAAAGGTTTAGTATCATTACAGACCATTAGATGGAGGAAATGAATATGATGATGAGATGAAATATTATCTTTATCACGCTGGCTTTTAAGAAGGAAAAAAAAATAGGAAGAAAACCAAAAAAAAAATAGGAGAGAAAAAGAGTTTTAGAACTTACTGATCTTCTTAGTCTTAAGACAGCAGCTTCTGCTGGGTGATTGAATCTAAACTTATGAGATTTGCCAAGGACAACAAGTGCCCCTGTGAAAACAAAACAGACGTTTACAGAGACGTAATTAATCAAACTGCTATAGAATAGTAAGTCAGAAAAAAATCTGAACAACAATTTTCTGTAAATCACAGAACAGAGAATTATTTTTAAAATTTGCCACTATGGAATGGCAGAGTTCTCGATCTGTAATGACAGCATCCAAGCAAACTAATCTTGGAGATCTCTGCCGACTAAACATAACTGTAAATTCCCCATTCATATTAAAGGCCAGCATGACTTCATGCCAAAACCACAACCAACCCACTGCTGAAAACTTGGTTTTACACTATATTTTTAAGAATCTAGATCACTGCAAGTTCCCAGAAGCTGGACTGTTACTTTAAACAACCTAAAAGTATGGAAGCCCAATCCATTTAATCTGAATTCATTCATCATAGCCTGTGACTTAGTGGCTACCAGCTTCCACTGAAATACACTGCGAAAAAGCTGAAGGTTGTTTCAACCATATTATATAATTGCCAAAAAACCCTTTCAGTGGCCAGCTGGCTTGGAGCCATTCTCTGCTACTTTCTACAACAGTGTCTCTGTCTATGTCTTCCCTTTTCAGAAACCTACAGACTACTGTTGCCTAAAGGAGGCAGAATATTGCCACCAATGTTTTAATTTTACTTCTGTGGGGCACTTAATTTATTTGTCCCAGCTCTAGCCATGGATCAAACCTTGTGCAGCTGGCAGCAGACTGAGAGATGTCTTTCGTAGATCTGCTGATGTTCCATAAATTCTAGATCTAAACTGCAGGGATAAGGTGACCCTAACGCAGCGTTCACTCAGAGACAGAACAAACCTGACCTTGTGACAGGCGACAGGATCCAGACACCTCACATCCATTCACGGAGCAGCGCGCGCCTGGGACGGCTCGCAGTGTCACGATCCCGCAGTGGTTGTCTATCAAGCAGTGGTTCCTTTCAATCCACTGTCCCTGCAAAACTACAACGTAGAGATTTAGCCCACCTGGCCAAGGCGGAATGGAGTACCACAAACTGTGACACTATGCATACTTCCTACCCCAGAGAACCATGTCATGTGCAAAACAAGCAGATTTAATCCTGCTACTAAATACTTAATCACAGAAAAAACTTGCTATTGAAACTCACTACTGAAAATAGTGACATTGTTTCTTTGTTTCTGGTACTGGAAAACTACATATGACCTCCTGATTTGTGAGCTGATGCGCATATTCTTCTATTACATCGAATTTTCTTAATGAATAGTGGTACTCATTGTTTATAATTCATTAATCTACTGTCAGAAAATAATCAAACATAACCAAGGTAAGCAGAACTTAACCAAAGCTGAGATTCTACAAATTTTTTAATTTCAGTATAAAGTTTCAATTCTGTATCATAGTATCTGGCTCCTGAGATGGACTGCTAAAATTAAAAGCAGAAACTAAATTAAATAAGGCATATTCTGAGTGATTTGAACTTTATATCTAAAATATTCTGAACAAGTAGAGTTGAAAAGCATTTTCAATATCTTGTGATTACTTGTGCCACTAGGATAGGATAGAACATCTGAGAATTTGAGTTGCAAGAGGATGATATTTTTACTCTCTAGTTTAGCATTTTACGAGTGAGAAGAAAATTCTGAAGAGATCTCAATTACATCAACTCCACTGACTTTTTGGCCTCTTAAACAAACAAAAAATCACATATTTTAGCAACCATTAATAATTAATCTCTTCTACTTACCTTCTTGAAGCTGACAAATAGAAACACTACTTAGCTATTACACAGGACAAATGTTTGACCTGATCATACAACAAAACAAGTTGTAATATCATTCTCTTACCAATGTCTTGGTCTTGGTCTGAGTCACTTCTTCCAATTTTGGTTGTTCCTTCCTAAAACAAGAAAAAAACGAATTTAAAACTTGGTTACAGAAGAAAGGCTATATATACTACTTTAAAAAGCTTTGGTACATCATTTCAGCAAACTTTTAAATAGCTTCTGAATGACTGAATTGTTTGAAGTAAATGCTGTGTACTTGTAATATTTCAGCCCACTGTCCACCTTAGCATTGCAATTACTCTTCATCCTGGAGCTATGTCAGCTTCTACGACTCCAGTAGATAAAGTAACCCTCAGTGGATGACTGTGCTCATTATTTTGAATATGAACATGCATCCTGATGCTTTGAACTCTTACAGTGAGAACTTGGTGTTCGCAGGAATGAGATAATTATTTTAATAAATATCCATGCAGAAAGAAAGAAGCTGCAAAATGATGATTAAATTAACCAGGCTTTTCAAATTTAGAAGTAACAGAATTTCTAAGAACACTTTGTCATACATTATGAACTCTTCAATCTAACTACTAAAGGAGAACTTCTTTCTGAAACTTAAATGACATCTATGAAAATTCTTCCTGGTTCTTATGGTATATGGGCAAGTTCCCAGACCTGAAGATTCAGTAACTTCAAAGAAAAGAACTGCCTAGGAACAAAAGTCTCCAGAACAAGAAGACTTGAACCATATTATAGGTCAGTGATGGAAGTGAGACAGTAGTTTTATGGTTGCCTTCAAATACCAATAAAAAAGTTCATAAATTAAAAAAAGAGTAATTTACACAATACCACAAGAAAAAATTGCCAAAAAAAGAAGGCAATTAATTTACCATCTCTTATTTTCCATTACCTGTTCTGTGCTTTTTCTTAGGAAAACAAAGCAAGATAATTTCCTAATTCTAAAGAGACAGCTTGATTGGTTATGGTAAAGTGATTGGTAAATGCACTCTAAAATAACTTTAGTGGCAAGCCTTCCAGTTATATTAAAATTAATTATGGGCAGTAAACAATGTGATTTTGTATTCAAATTAGAATGAATGGAATGTGCTCTTTGCTCCAAGCGTATTGTAAAGCTTAGATTTAAAGACCAAACAAGAAGTAGTAACTGGAAGCCTGAAGACTAGGAAAACAGCAGCTGTGCAGTACTTCAAGGTGCCCCGGTTCTGGGTAATTATGGGTAAATCACAGTGGGTTTGTGCACTGGACAGAAAGAAATGGTTTTCACAAAGCTCCTCACAGAGCTCAGCTGTCTGAACCAGCTAACAGATCCCTCAGGCATGAGCCCTGCTGAGACTTCATTTGCTGGAGAGGCTGAAGGCTGGATTTTGCCTCTGCTTTGAAGCAATTACCAAGTCACAACTCAGTTTAATGTTGTGCACTCAACTGCAAAACATTCACCTGAGTTGGCTGCAACTTCTAAAAAGCTTAGGGTCCATATGGCCTTTGACTTGTGTCACTCAATCAAATGAATTAGCAACATGTATTTTATATAGAGAGAAGTAAATCAACTCCTAGAAGTTCTCTTTATCAATTATCTTCTTTGCTATCAATTATCTTCTTCTTTGGCAATGAAATAGTTATTGTAATTCCAAATGAAACTTTTTCCAAGTTGCTGAACTAACTCTCTGGCAATACAATTTAATTCAGAAAAGTGTATTACAGCAGTATTGGCTCAGGAAATTCACAATAGCATCCCAGTCAGTGGAGTGATTCTGAGTAAGTTTAAATCCAACTAAAAATTGCAGGTGAGACCAAGGGTACAGACATGACACATGCAAACCAACTCAACGTGGGAAAACAAAACAAAAATAACCACATTCCAGGACCATGCTGATTTCATTTTTAGATGCTATTATTGAGCTAATTATTGTAATATTTATACTCTTCCCTAATTTAATATTGAGTATTCCACCTGAAAAAGAGAAAGATGTTTCAGATGAAATGACTGCACAACCTGATCTGAGCACACCACAGCTCCTCTTCATATCAGTTGCAGTCTTCTTACATTGTTACACTTCTTCTGGCCCTGTCTCCTGACTAGGGGTAGAATTCCTAAGGTCCATTACAGAACCATAAAGAGTAAGATTGCTTTGCCCCTTCACTTCTGGAAGTACTCCAACTTTCAAAAACAGTTATGAAATACACCTTTTACTGAAACAATAAACAAATTGCATATTTTTATGCTATGCAAAAAAGGTCAGCTAAATCACAGGAAAACATACATCTTTTATTAATGAAAGCCAGAAAATTAAGCACAGGCATAGCATTGATTAGTGCAATTAATACTATGAAATATCAGGGGAGTAAAAGAGTAACACAGTATTTATTTTGCATGATTTGAAAAATGCTGCTGTGACCTCTCTCTAGAAGTAAAATGTAAAGAGCTGTTATATGGTGAAGACCTAATTTGTAAGGAACCACCAGTGTTTTACCTTCTTGCTGTTCAGATGAAGGTAACAGACACCAGAGACTAAAAGATGTAAAGCACAAAGAAAAGAAAAGGCAGCATCTAGAAGCAAAGAAAGAAGGGACAAAGATGTTAGTGTGACAGATTCATGAATGACTTCAGAAGGTGACCCTTCAAACCAGGTTATGCCATTAAAATGAATACATTTAAATTAGGTCTTGTCAAAATTAGTATGGGAAAGTATTTGCTCTTTCCCCAATGGCACACAACAGAAAAACATTTCAGTAGTAGCAGTTGCTTTCATTAAATATTTATTGTTAATGTAGGGTTGAGTAGTTGACGTTGCATGTTGATCAGCGCTGGACATAAACATTTGGTCCCTAATAATCATTTCTTTGTGTCGGCATGAGAAAAATTAGTTAAATTTCTCTTTCAACATGATAGAAGAACAGCAAGATTTATGTTTTAGCTATTTGTTGTCATTTTTAAGAGGTATAAAAAAAATCCTGTGTCCTTAAACTGTCAATTACCACAAGATCTAGATAAAGATTTCTTCATTAGTAGACAGATACATGATTTTTGACTGTATTTGACATGTTTTGGCAATGAGTGCACCTCTGTAGAAGTGCCCATCCAACGCTCCTGTCACATTAAGCGGCATCAATATTTCAGTAATTTCCATTTTAAACAACATTAAAAATGTTCAAGTCTGGCCTAGTACTTGCCGTATCAAAAACCGGAAAATGCCCAAAACTATCTGACCCAGCCGTGCACATCATATGCCATAACGTGCAATAATATACATCCAATGTTATAAAAGTTTCTTAGTGAAAACCTTGCCTTAAATTAGCAGCTACACAACAAAACAGTATCTCTGAGGCCAGGATTTCTAAGTGATCTTCAAAAATAGCCACTCAAGTAGTATCACAAGTAATTAACCTTCATGCTACATACCTGGTATCTATGTGGCAGATCTCTCATAGGGTTAAAAGCAACATATTGAAGTCATTGTCAAAGCGAGCTTTTGTTTCTTAAACCTTACTTTTATCTATACATATACAAATATTCCAGACTTAAGTATACAAGTGCACGATAGAATTTGGACCAGTGTTTCTGGAATACTTTAAGCACCATCCTTTATGTTTCCACATATACAAACACATAACTTCCCTCATGCTTTGTGGACTAATTTAAATATTTTGCTTTGCTTGTAATGCAATATCAAATATTTTGCACATGCATTCATAAGAGATCAAATTATATTCATATATGAATTCTCCTCCTTCTCAGTTTCCAATTATTTTCTGCTTTCCCCATATTATGTCTTGTGATCTGCGACCTTCATGTTTTGATAGCTGTGGTTGTAATGTCACCCTAACCACCTGCCATTTCCAAAGACAGATATTTTCAAGTTAAAGGGTAAAATAAGACAAGTGACCATATCTCACCCTGAGATGGTACAGCACCACTCCTGTGCTGAGGATATCATCATCCATGGCCATTAGATGAGGTAAATTAGAATCTATTGTTACTCCAGCTTTTTCTTTGTTGATGTCCACACTGTATTCTTCCATGATGGCTTTCCTGTCTGTCCACTTACTTGTCCAGTCTTTGGTCAATTGCTCAATCTTAAAGAATAGGAGAAAGAACTGTTTCACTTACTAAGCAGGCTAATTTTTCTTTTTGATCATGCTAATATATTATTTTGCCTGTCTTTGGGCAAAATTCAAAGTCTGCAAAACCTTTCCAGGTTAGCAGTGATCAAACTTTCTCAGTAATTTTGATAAGTGTACAGAAATTTCATTTGAATAAATTGGAGTTTATGTTAGAAGAGAGAGACTGTGTATAATGAATTGCTGTGATATTTTGAGACAGCTTTCAAACAAGAGGTAGATTGTGCAGGCTTAGTGATGCACAGTGGACTGTGTCCCATTAAGGACATGAGACTTTTGTCACAAACTGGTAGAGCACACTCAGCGTGAATTAAGGACGGCAATTTCCTGCGTCTGCAGAGCAAAAAGGAAAGGATTAAGACAAAAGACTTTTCACCATAGTTTCACAACTACAGCAGTGCTATCTCCCTGGCCTAGTAGAGCAGGAGATAGTTACAGCATCAAGTAAATCATACACACCTTCATTTCATTCTGAAGCACCAGCTCAGTCAGATTGCCATCCCTGTCATCACTCCAAGGGGGACTGGAATTTCTCTGTACAAACAACAGCCACCAAGATCTACACATTAGTTTTTTTATTCACAACTGGCAGGCATGTCCTTTCACTCTCCAGCATGTCAAGGTGATGAAGTGAAGAGAAGGAAAGGCAAAATACACATACTGCCTTCTAGCATCTAGTCTACATCTCTCTAGCTATTGCATGTAATTTTTTGGCAGAAAGAACTGGTGAAAAAGCAATAACTGAGAGATAGTTCTGTGTAAATAAATCCTGAGTTTCTGTCTCTTTCAACAAAACATTCTCTCTGTGGCTTGGAAAACCAAGACATCATTATTATTCCAACAGAGAAAAACACCAGGAATCTCAGCTGTATTGTAGTGCTCACAGATGTTCACAACTCTTCTGGGGGGAGAGAGCATGCAGGAGGTGTGAAACATCAATTAATCTCTTCAAGCTTCCATACCCTTAAAAATAAAATATTTCTATTTCATGGTATTTCGGGGCAGTTAAACCATCCAACTCTATGAAAGACAGGCAAGGAAATCCATTTGAATCATTACATGGCTACTTCAGGTTCATCAGTACAATAACAGAAAGAGGAGAAATTACAGAAAAGCAGTTAACCTTATAAAAATTACAAAATCACCCAGAGAACAGTTTCATTTATCTCCAGTTACAATAAACATGGGAAGATAAACAGACGAGATGAAAAAGCAACACAAAAGCTCCAGTAGGAAAATGTTGCTACATACCAGTTCAAAGCTCATCAGCATAGTTTTCAACCTATCAATTTCTTCTCTCAGTTCTCTGATCAGTTTCACATTTGCATCCTGAAACATTGAGATGCAGAGAGTTGGAAAAATAGGTCTTAAAAACACTCTAGCTAAAGAAATCAATGTGGAGATACTCCAACAGTCAGGAAGAGACAAACTCACAGCAGTACTCCTTGCTTCACTCTGCCATGCCCTTGAGACGCACTGCCTAGGGACTGGTGGTTCTCATCTTTCATAGATTCTCTTTTACTATAAACTTTTTTTCCTTCTCTCTTCTGAACTCAGACCTGCCATAACATTTGTTTCCCTCATGACTAGATGGATACATCACTGCCTCTAAGGATTTACCTCCAAAATAGTTACACTACATCAGAATGATGCTATTGCTTAATGCCAGTATATAAAATCTGATTAGAGGAGACGAAGTCAGAATGTCATCCAGGATGGTATTAAAAGCCCTTGCAGCTGATACATAAAGAATTTCCTGTCTGCTTGGTGTGGAGGCATTTATGCCACTTTCAGGATAAGCATTTCTGCACTGGCAGTTTCTGAAAAACAGCTTTTACCGACATTCAGACAAACCCTTGAGTCAAGAATCAGCTTTCCCTGGGCTGCCAGGTCAATTTGCAGTGAGGGGAAGAAGACTGAGGGGCTGGGGTCAAGGGTCTGGCATGGGCTGTGCAAGAGAGAGATGGGTACACAAGTTGCGAGGCTGAGAGGCTGTGTGTGACAGGGGCCTTACCCAGGAGTGTTTATGGGACTTTAGCCTGTCACAGAACTGAAAACTGCTGCTGGCAAAACCAAGCACACAATTGCTGCTACTACTGATGTCTGAAAACTACTTATAGGCACTGGTAATTAGAATGCAAATTAAATTTGGGAAACCTAAGATTAGAAGGGTTTCCTTCTGCCAAAATTTAAGAGTATTAGGAAAGCAAATAGTGAAGTACCACTCTAAGATTCTATCCTTTCATCTACAAAATAAAATCTTGATACACTCATGCCAAATCACAAAAGAATCACTAAAGCTGTAAAGTCAATGGATTAAATATTAGGAAATGGCTGGAAACAAGACTTTTTTGAAACCTAAATTTACTGTATATTCCTTAAATGGATGCACTGTGATTCAGTCCTAATTTATAGGATTATGTGTAAAGGGAGCCTCATGCAGAATTCCAGGTCAGGAATGCTCAGTTACAGAGCAGAAATTCTAGAGTTTTATATTACTAACATATGTGACTGTAGATTTAGATCAGTACATGCTGCTCAAATTTTGCTGTAAAGACAGATAGAATTATGCACTTCCCCATGAATTATTTTTAATCCTGATTCTTAGGACTATAGTATCTAAAACCTCTAATCTGTTTTTACACTATGTCATTGATTGATAGAGTTTAGCTTTTTCACATTTGATAAATGTGGACTGAGAGTAAGGGTGGAAAATGAGAAAAAAAGCACATACTGAAAATTTGTGTTAATCATCTGAACATCTAGCATTGAACAAGAACAGAATAGCAGGGGCAGCAATAGAATTCAGGCCTCCAATGCAGCATCTGACTCTCTCTTTAATTCTCTGCCATCTTTTAACTTGTGCAGCCTGAAAAGGACTTATGCATAATCAGACAAATGAATCTGTCATAAAGTCAGAGCTCATTCCTTGCACAGGCAATGAATGAAGCTCAGGTTCTCTGGCCAGAATTATTCCCATGTATTTAAAGGCTTCATTATTTTGTGTACTGAGAAGAAAACAAATTGTGACTGTATAGGCTACCTTAAGCAGAACTCAAGGCCTTACCTCATTTACTCTGGGCTTGTTAATAATATTTTTGGCATTTGCAGCATATCGCAAGGTACTCATGGTCTCATTGTAGCTGGAACTGGCAGGTGAGATAGCTACAGACAGAAAAAAAATGACACCATTTAAAAAGCATTCAGTTTAACCCATCACTTTTCAAAAAGGGTTTTGGTTTTGGTTTTTTTTTTTGTCTTGCTTCTTTAAAAGATAAAACAAAAAACTAACCCTTAGGGTTATTTCATTAAGCTCACAGAGAATGTCTCCTCCAGATTGTATTTATAATTGAATGAATCACCTAAAATCAAAGCTATGACCTTGGTAAGACTCTTAAGCATAATTTCATGCACAATCAGCATGCATGTTCATTTCCTTGAGTATTCTATGAAGTATTCATGAAAATTTTTTCAAGGACAGATTCTAAGTGTTATAGCTGTTTCCTCACTGCAGCAGAGGTGTATATTAAAGGCAAAATGTAGTGCAAAATGTAAAACAATTAATAGAAACCCAACTCACTGGCAATCATAATGGTCTTGGAGTTTCCCCCCAGACTGTCCTTCAGCAGCCAGGTGAGGATGGAGTCACGGTAGGGGATGTAGGCTGGCCGTCTGGTGCCACTGCTGCTGCCAGAGGGAGGACTGTCCAGGTGGCTGCCCTCCCCTTCACTGGTGATGGTGTTAATGCTCTGGCAGCTGCTGAACATCTGGGAATTTTGTGCTGAGGGAGAAATTCCACAGAACTCAGGAAAGGGGTTATTTTTTTTCTGTCATGGCTACTTAGTTTTCCTAGAGGTCATTACAGTTTATGAAGACACCGCACAGCTGCTCCGTTGAGCTTTTTGATGTAAGTTCAAATAAACATTTACACTCAACACATGGTGAGTGGGTCATATGTTTTTATCACTACCCTTCAATATAAAGAACTAATGGGCTTACCTAAAGTGGATATGACAACTCCAAGTGTAACTAATGACTTGTTAATATTGGCACCTTCAGTAATTCTATCTTTACAGTAACTGGGATCAGCTCTTTCACTGTAGTAAGCAAGCATGAAAAAGACAATGCAAAATAAACAAAAATGCTTCATTATTAACATACAGTCAAGATGAAAACATTATGTATTTTCAAGCAATACAAGAAAACAGAAATTATGAGCTTTGTAATTAAAAAAACATACACTTCAAATATTTTATATTGCCCTCTACTTCAGAAAGTCCAAACAACCATGAGCAAAGGCTGTTGGTGCAAGATACTGTTGAAGACCCACCAAAACACAAACTCAAGTTTGAGCTGGGCAACCCAATCATAGTGGTTCTGAATTTAAAAACACAACACACATTTCACAACACTACAGGGGTAGACTAACTCAGAACAAAAGTCTGTATATTCCCTCAATGCCACTTTCTCTGACCATACGTGCATGGTAATTTATGTTCTCGAGAAAACAGAAGTCCTTTTCTATAACTGTTCTATAATTCTTCAGTACAACTTCCATCTTTCTGTTTCCTGTCACATCCACCACAACCACATGTTCCTCACTGAAATGCATAGCAAAGATCAGACTTAGGAACTTTTGAAATATGAACAACATAAACAGTGAGATATAACTATTTTGTCCTGCCCATGCTAGGCAGCCATGAGGAACACATTCCTTTTTTCCCCCTCTCTTTTCAAGCTCATATTTAGTAATTCCAACAACAGCTACCGGAAAAGCCACTTCATAAGAACACAGAGCTGAATGGAATTACCTTGAATGCATGCAACAGCACAGTATTGGTACTGAGAATTCCCCTCCCCAATGAAAACCAATACCCAGTACAGAGGAACTATTGACAAAGACAATATTAGCTTAATATTCCCAGTTACATTGTAAGAAAGTTAGGCTTACTGTTAGTTCAATGAAATTTTAAAATATTAAACTTCATCTTTTAAGACAGTGCTGCCAGATCTGCAGAGAAAGCTACCTCTTTGCCCTTCAGTATTTTATTACCTGCCAGCAAGGTCCACTAAGTTGATCTTGCTTGCAATTTCTGAGGGAAGATTGTTCTCTAATATAGCCTGAAGAAAAAAACATCAATAAGGAAGATTATTCCCCTTAATTAATTAATGAAAATAAAATTGATGTGCTCTTTTGTTTGAAGCTGAGTTGGACATATGACTGTCTCACTGCCTTTGTTTGTGACCTTGACCCTCTGACTACGTTCAAACCACTAACTCAACAGCTTTCTCACCCCACAGAGAAACTACCCTCATGCCAATTTCCTCTCAAAAAACCTTTACTGCCTAGAGACTGTGAAAGGCTTTCTTGTAGACCTTGCAGAGTTATTTTCCACTAATGTATTCCAAAGGTCTTTTGTGAAACTAAGGAAAAATATCCCAAAATGTTCTGTGATTGCAGGATGTTAGAAGTGTGAGACAGAAAAGGTCTATTGGATCACTGAACAACTTCCCTGCCAGGGAAGGATGTAATTCCTCCAGAAAAAGGCTGCATTGTCTCAGGGAGAGTACTGGATGCCAAATGCTAAAGAGATGAGCACATCTAAAAAGCTGGACAGATACAAAATTTTGGTGTAAACTAATGCTGCACTTCAATTAAGAATCCTAAACAGGTGTGATAAAACATATTCACACATAATTTTCACAGCATCCAAGAGGGGTTATTGCATTTCAAAGGGCTGATTAAAACTGAAAACGTTTCTTTTAAGAGTGAGGTTTTGGCATCACTTCTGACTATAAGCTTGCACAAAGGAACAGAATGCTTCAATAAACACTCAACACATCTGCAGTGCGATCCAACGGAAGTAAGAGCTTCCACCATTACTGCAAACAGCACAAAATTGTGCCAAGTAAACAATGCACAACACAGTGAACAATGCTTTTGAAAGTGAAGAGGAAGTTGGGTTATTTTTAGCTAACCTGAGTGTAGTGGATGGTGAAGATAGCATGGGATCTGCTGCTGGCATTGTGAATATGTGTAGCTGCTGTGATTCTAGAAAGAACAAATCATTCAATTACAAAGGGTTACTGCCCTGTATTCAGGGAAATCAAAATCAACAAATACAGCAGATAAGTAGAAAAATGTGAAACTTGGAGAATATGGCAGGCTGCATTCTTGGATCTGATCCCTCTGCATTTGGCAGAGAACACGGAAGGATGGAAACTGAGGATTAGAGGTGTTTGTTTTCCACCAGCAGCACTCTGAGGAGATATTTTAAAGCAGTTTTACAGCACAGGTATAAGGTGTGGCATAAGCATGGAACACAGCAGAGAAGTACAGCCAGCAACAGCATCAAACAGCTCATCCCCAATACAGAGAGTACAAGCCCAGCACATCTCCATTTGTCCCCGTTTTTATCCCCTGGCACTTCCAAAGGGTTCAAGAACCTTCATACAGCACTTCTTGGGTTCTTTCACCCGGATACAGCTCTTTTACACTGCTAGGGGAGTCCAGTGAGACTAACCAGTCCACGCATGTGAGTGCTAAATGAATGCTGGAATTCCCGGTGTGGCACTCGCTTGACTCTGCCATGGACAGACTGGTCAAACAGCTCTCGTGCTCTGACCCGGTGCACTCTGGCAAGCAGGAGCTGCTCACAGGAGGAGGAGCAGCAGCACTCTCCCATTGCCTCTGTAATGCAGACTTTTGGAAATTCTACTTTCTTTGTTGTTGTTTTAATTAGAAAAAACACAAAGAAAGCAGTATTTTGCCCAGAGAAAAAGCAAGGACACAGATTTTTTTCTCCTTTGAGCTTGCCTTGAGTATCAGATATATGTGCATCCTTTATCATCAGTTTTACCAAGTCTGCCCTCAACAACAGTAGGTAATTTTAGTAGTACAGAAAAGGACTGTAGTACCATGCTTTTGTTATAAGCCCAGCTGTCAGAGCCCTGCAGAGACCGGTTGCACTAGAGAGCAGAGAACTGCAGCTGTGTATATGCTGCTGAGTTCCCAGGGCATGAGGGCAAAGCCAGGACTCTCCTTCCTGCTGTTCTCTGCTTCCTACACCCCCTCCACAGTCATGTGAGTGGCCACTGCCAAAAGCTGCAGGCAGCTGAGCACATCGTGATTACAAGCAAGCCAAAGCTGAGGCAGCAGGAGAACACGAACTAGTCTCCAGAAGTTGGAGGAGGAAGACAAACAATTAAGTAAAGGGCAGAAGACAGAAAATAGTCCTGCAGTGGGCAGAGAATGTAAGGGCACAACAGCAAAGTTTATAAAGTAAAAGAGAAAAAGATAATGCTCCAAGATTTGGAGGAGGAAGTGTCAGTACTCCTCATCTCCAACAATACACAAGATAGTTACAGAGTAAGTTCACCTCTCAATTACTCACAATCCATGTAACCCATGCATTCACCTGGAATTTTGTTGTACTGAAATAGTCTCTTTTTACCGAAAGGCTGCATCTATTAATTGCTACAAGCAGAAACAGCAAAACTTAATCCCTTAATTCTATGGGGTTTTTTTTTTTGTGATAATGCAGCTTAGTTTTTATTTATTTGCCAGCATCACTGTTATTCTAAAACCTTGACTTCTCTTAGGATGAGACTTCATATCAATTTTGGAACTCTGATTAGGATTTGGAGGATCTTTTCAAATATAACTCCTTTCCATTACTGTAATGGCACCTGTAAAGAGAGATATTCAAGCCTTCTTATCAAAAAGTGTCTTAACTAACGAGAGCCAAAATCATTGGCTTAACCAGTATTCCAAACCCCACAGTTCACTGGTAGCAAACACACAATTTGGACTAGGAAATGATAGAAAGAAAACCAAATAATTGTAAACCAAGTACTTTTAGAAAATAAATAAATATACATTGTATTTTCAACAGTTTTAACTCACTGAATTATATAACGAAGTGAGTTGAAAGCGATACAGTCTAAAGTATCATGAGCAAGTGAAGGGGAAAACCAGATGTCTGTTTACAGCAAAACGTTTTCTTGGTTTGCATTTTTTATCACAGACAGATGGTGGAATTTTGTGGGTAAGTCAGCATGGGATCAGTTTTGAAGAAACAACTTCATGAGTGCTTGTTGCTCTTGCTCTGGACAATATGACGATAGGTAACATCTCGTGTGTATCATGCGCAGGATCACCAACTTTGACATCCTGTCATCACAAAGCACTGGCAACCTGGCCAGTAAAATAAACATCAATGAAATCAGCACACAGTGAAAGAAGAGTTTAATGGAGATGGAGCTGGTCTGTTATGGAAAGTACCTTTTAGCTATTCCTTCTTCTAGAAGTTTTACAACTTGCTTGTAGTCTGTAACTAAATGCTGCGTCAAACCTGCCAAAGATTCAAGAAGAGTTAAATATTTAGCTTTCTCGAGAAGTTTCATTCAGTTTATCCAATAATTTACCCAACATCAGGAGAATAAGGATGTTCTGCTGAGATGACAGTCTATTATATAAGTAGTCTCTTGACTAGAGTAAATTTTATTAAAAACCACAACTATTTCATTTTTTCTTAAATTAAGGAAAAAATTGTAGTTCATCCTTCTGATGTAGTGACATTAGTATTAAAAAAATACCTCATACCTTCAAAAGTCAGAACTTTCCCATCTGCACAACAATGGTACTTAAAAAACAGTATAACTCTAAGTCCATAATAAATTTTCAGCTATGTCAACTCCTTCTACTTTGGTACAGATCCTATAAATAAGATTTTGGCCCTTGCCTCTGCATGATGGCTCTGCTCACACAACTAACTGAACTAGGAACCTGTGAATATTTACCACTCAGTTAGATTGGCTTTAGCCTGTACTTGGGAATCTCCATGCACTTTTCTCCTCAGAGGGCTTTTCAAAGGATCTCCCCAAATGATGATAGAAATCATCTGGCTTTTTCTTGTCAGTTTGTTTTTGGCTGTTTTTTTCTTGTTTGTTTTAAAATTTGGTTCTAAGGAGGGGAAAACCCCCTAAAGAAAAGAGTGGAATCCCACATTCCGAGCCGGCTGTGCTGGAGGGGTGGTCATGGCCAAGAGGGCCCCAGTGGAGGGCGGTGTGCTGCTGTGCTGAGGCACTGCCAGCACCTGGCAAAATGCAAATTCCAGCACACGCACGGAATTATCCTCACCAGGCTTGTATTTCCCATAAATCCAGTTTAATATGCCTTATCGCTGAGGATTATTTATCATTTGTGCTGCAGTGACTCCTTAAAAAACACCTAAGTCGTGAAGCAAGTCTTTGTCATACCACAGCTAGCAAAACATGCCTGTGCAGAATGTTTTATCTCACAGTTGGAATCCAGGGCAAATTCCTCTCCCTCCACAGATTTAGGTTTGGATTGTTTTCCTACAGACCACAAAAGTGCGGGTGAAGGGGAAGTACTGAAAAACTATTGACTTATTCGGATCAAATAATTTGTCTGCTGCTAGAATGTAAGTCAATATTAACGTGAAATTCAACAAGACTGAAATAGGTACTTCTGATATCGTTAGAGTCTATCCTTTCATGATAACAGCTTGCTTAACTCTAAATGGAAGCAAAACCTAAGACAAAGAAGGGATTTTACTTTAGACCATTAATAACTGATACATATAAAGGAAAAAAATACTTTTGGATCACCCACACTTTAAAAAAATACGCCAACTGCAGTGTGCATGCGTGAACACTTGCACGCACACAAAGTGTAGGATGATTTTCAAATAGAAGTATTTCTTCTGCTCTCTAGTGTCTCTTTACAGCACATTAATTCCAGAAGTCATCACATTTTCCATTTGAGAAAGAGGCCCATTATTTTTCCAGCCGTACTGGGATCTTCAAAGCTCAGAATATGGAAACTATCATACATTGTTTTCACAGACCCCTTTTCAGGGTCTTATTTAACTGAATAAAAATACCATTATAAAAAGGAAGCATGGAAGAAATTCTTACCTGCCTACATTTCCCTAAGCACTGGAATTGTGAATCTCGCAGACAGTTTAAAGTGGTTAGCTTTTTAATAAGATTAATGAAATATTTTAAATGTTGCTTGAAAAGAAATGATGAAGTGTTCTGTTGGCTGCCAGAAAAACAAAGGTCATTTTCAAGTCCCATAGAAAGATCAAAACCACTTGCTCATCTAGAAATCTGCCTTGGACTAAGAAAGGATCTCCCCTAGAAATCTGTCTCAGAGTAATAAAATAGATTGCATCATTTCCTGATTTAAGAGAGGCTGATTCCTTAACAGTGCAACCATCTGTGAGGGAGAAGTTTGAAACGATTCCAATCCAAAGAACTGAAACACTTTCAGCATTCTAAAGGCTACAATCTCTCAGCCTTTACATGAAAAAACCATGGGCTGGAAAACATTTAAAATACTTAGTGTTCAGAGCTGAGACTTTCTGACTAGACTTGTAAATGGAAAATGCATTGCCCAGAGCATCTAAGCGTCCTTAAAGGGATTATGTTTTCTGATTTTCCCCTCTCTATTCTTCATCCACAGAAAACTGCACTCTAGATGTCATTGACTCCAAACACACAACTGAAACAAATGTACACTGAGAAGCTCCTCATAGGAGTCAGCAAACCTTAAAGTTGCTGATTGCTTGCAAGAAGTATGATGCAAATACAGATGCGAGTCCTCAGCTTGTTTGCTCTATGGAAAATAATGGAAAGTTTCTGAGCTTTGCTGATGTTCACTAATTTAATTTCTCCCATACAATAAATTGCCTGGAAGTGAAACACAAAGCAAGCTCTCCTAGTAAACTTGCTGATAATTTTGATCTTAGCTGTCTAGCTATTGGAAATATTATTCTTGCACTCTGATCCTGCACAGAGACTACATATAAAGTTGCCAAACACTATTTCAGAATGTAGAAAACCCTCACTACAGAGCTCAGCAATTTTTGATTGCAGCAATACATTAGTTCCGTTGAGAAGGGCATTTTGTACCAGTGTTGTGAACCTCTTCACAAGAGGTTTTCTTGAATTTGATCTTATTAAAATCAAGCTGCCTATAATTCAAACTTGCATTCAAGTCACTGCTGCTTATTTTTGATGTAAGCTAATGAATGCAGTTCCATCACACTTTATTAGTCCCTCTCCTCAACAGACACTAGGGCTTGTCTCAAGAAAAGCAAACTATCACAGTTCTCAACAGCATAGGCAAATTTATTAATAAATATTTGTATACACATGTCTAAAAAAAAGATCTCTCATCTCTTGCCCTAAGCCACTGACTCATCAGCCTGAAATTACTTCAGTTCACATGGTCTCACAACAGCATCTAATTGCATCCCATGGTGTCTTTGGCAGAGAAAATATTTCATTTCTCATGCATGTGATCAGTTTTTTTAAAAAAACATGAATCACACTTACCATTGAAAATTACATATTTCTTACAGGCATTAACACAATTCTTTTTCGAGGCTGTCATAATATACAGAATGAATGAATAATCTAAAACAAATTATTCAAACTGAATTTACAATTGTGGCCAAAAGTGGTAAACATTATTTAGGATAATCTTTTGCCATTGTCTCTTTCTCATAGTTTACAAATTCTAACTAACTGGGAATTTTACTGGCATATATCAGAACTCTAGCATAAAATTTTTCCAGTCAAAAATGTCAGCTGCATTCAAGTATAAAATCGTTATTCAAAATGGCTAAATTAAAAAAGCACAATAGAAACAAGCAAACAACCCCCACCTAAAAAAAAAAAAAAAACACCAAAAAACCAACCCTCCACAACAACAACAAAAGCCATAATAGAATTGAAAAAAAAGTGGCAGAATTGACCTGGAAGTTTCCAGATGAACAGTGACAAAAACAGTGACAAAAGGTAAGCCAGCCCATTGGCAGAAGCAATAACTTTATTTACTTTTAAAACAGAGAAACTCCATTATATGCAGCCAAGGAGTCACTGGAGATATAAGGCCTGAGAAAAGAGATGGAAACTGCCCAGGAAGGAAGCAGCTTAAAGACTGTTTCTCGTGTGGTGAATGTGCAGCTGCTAAAAGGAAATCATTAGTATCTGAACTCCATCAACAATGAAGTTCTCCAATAACAAGCAGGTAGAAAAAGAATCTTGGAAAGCCCCCAATAAAAGCCAAATGTCTATGAATCTGCTTTTTTGCCATACTAATGAGACTATCAATTCATCTACTATTTTACATCTCCTTAAAACAGGACGCTCATGTGCTGGGAAAGCACAGCTGAAACAACCAGAATGCCTGATACGCCCTTGTGTACGGGACCATGAAAGTTCAACACTTTGCAAGTGCTGATTTCAAATTTTGAGAGGAGGAATTGATAACAGCCATGGGCTGTTAGATGTACTATGATCAATACATCAGGTGTCCATGGAATCAGAGCTGGGCTCCATTCTGTCAGGCTCCATCCAGTCACACAGTCAAGTCACTCTGTCTGTTGTCACATCCTCCTTTAATCTCTGGAGGAAGGATCACCTTGGGTAATGATGGGTAATGCCATAATAAAGAAAAACAGGGAGAAAAGTCAACCAGAGAGAGCAAGAGAAATTCACTAAACAGAGGCAAGGACTCTATTTAGAAGCCAGGACAAATCAGTATTTGTTCTGATGTGACAGGATCCATAAAATTCTATGTGATATGCATTTTGTGAACTAAGTGCATCTCCCCTAGGTATTACTACTCCCTTGGTGGCCAGCCAAGCAATTGCAGAGTCAGTGACACCAGAGGCTGCTCTGGAATTCTGTCCACTGGATGTAAGGCAAGAAGAAAAGCAAATGCATGCATTTACTTTCTAAATAAACCCTCAGTCTGGAAAACACTCTTCTTCTGATCTCCACCATAAATCTACTTTGTATGATTTTACCCTGGTGCGCTGATTTTGAGGTGTGATTTTTGTCAGCTGTTGGTCAGATACATGGCAATGTAGCTGGCAAACTTTACACCAGGAGCTAATCAATTTATGAAATAGCAAAGGCCAAACTGTAATTTAAAGCTGTATGAGACCTTGAGGTGAAAGCACCAATCAAAACTGAAAATAAATTGGAAGTAGAAAAAACAATGAGAAGGTAAGAACTAAAGTAAGAAAGACAACCAAACAAGCTGACAACTGAAAATGAAGCCTAGGTTTTCACTTGGGTGAGATTTTCATTCCTTCTCATGGCCTGTCTTGCAACATCAAACAGTTGAATTTAACTATTTTGGGGGTTTTTTTTTAAATGTATATTCTGCTGCCAAGGTGTGTATCCAGCCAGTAGGATAACAGAGGCAAAACTTTTGATGTACTACAGGTGGTCATACAACAAGAAAAACATTTGAGAAAAATAACCCTTGAAGAGCAGAGGCAATTACAACCTTTGCAGGAATACATGCAAAGATACATGCACACCTGACACGCATTCACTTGCAGTGCTGATGCTAAATGTGAAGCCCACTCTCACCTTGTACATATGGTCCTGTTTCAGGGTGTTCTCGAACTCGAAGTGTGTAAGGTTTCTTTCTGTCTGACTGTTTTAACAAGTCTCGAACACGTTCATTATAGATTTCAAGAAAACTGAAAAGAAAAACAAAAGGAAAGTTAAATTCACTCAACAAAAAACAAAACAAAAGGAGTAACTGTATATTTAGACAATGTAACTGACTCTTACATAGATTGTTTTGCACTAGTCGGCTCAAAGCCCCAGATTTCCAAATACAATGCTTGATTAGGTCCAAGGGAATGATGAATAAGACCAGAATGTAGGATTATGGCTCAATTTAGGAGTTAAACAGAGCAAGTAAATTTTCACTGCATTCCTATTTCAGCTGTTTATACAAAGGTGAACAGACAGAATCCAAAGAACTATACTTAGATGGAAAACTAAATCCAAAACTTTCTCATCATTCCTCTGTGTTTTTCCCCTTTTTCAAAAACTACTATATTCAAAGAAAACAGAAATAAAATAAACTAGTCTTTACTTTGTTCAATCACTGAAGTATGTTGTTAAAAGCTTTCATATTGCCATCCAAAACAGTGACACACTTACCTGACCTTTACCCTACACGATGCCATCTGGTCTGAATAATCATTCTTCCTTGAAAAGAGGCCCTTCACAAACAAGAGGTTTATGTAAATTTAAAATACATTAAGAAAATCTAACCACTTAAACAAATGCAAATGAAGAAAAAAAAATACCTCACATATACGAGGTGTCAGCCCAATGGATGCCTTCAAATAATAAACAGAAAAAAAATAAAATAATGTATTTTCTAACACTCATGCAAAACATATTTTTAAACAAAAGCCAAGTTATAAGAAAAAGACAGAATCGTTGTGCAGTAATGACTGTATGGTGGATTACAACACAACCAACCATGGAGTGTAGTTCAGAACAGCATGGCTATTTATACCAAAAGTAATTTTAGAGTAATGTAAACAGCATTGATGGCAAGTTTAGAGGCTTGGGTTAAATCCAAAAGCTGTTTGATGTAATGATACTGGACATGTCCATGTCAGAGGTGTTGCAGACTAGATGAAGCCAGGACAACATTGAAACTAGGTTGATTGCTCATGAATATTTTTGGATTTTCCTTATTCTAATTTTATTTCTTCATGCTATAGCATCACAGAGGAGCCTTGGAACAGCTTTATATTTTAGATTTGTAGATTTTGTATCTCAGAGAGAACAGGATATGAGGCTGCTAACAGTACCCAGACTAAGTGATTTAAGTTTTGCCCAAACAGCACTTGAAGTAACAGTGTGGTTTTGTGTGATGAACTCTCTTTATGATATGATTGCTCACACTTCAGTGCCTGCAGTGCCAATACACCCTGGGAAAGACACCAGGGCTTAGGTAGATTCTGCTTGCTGAATAGCATGAAAAGCTTTTTTCAGAAGGCACACTTGAAAGTGTGTTAAAAGCAGATTCAGGGTCACCAAGTGGACCACCGTGGACAAAAGTTCTGTTTATACCAAACACTGGAACACTGTTTCACAGTGAATAAATGTTATTAAAGCTCAGCTCAAAGCAGTATTGCATTGGAGAAAGAAATGATTTTTTAAGCAAGAAATCTCTTAAAAACACAACATCCAGAAATTCCCTTGAAAATAATGATAATTTCAAGTGCTGGCCGTTCTGAATTGCTAAAATATTTTCAAAATAGGGTAGTACAAATATCCTACTTTGCCACCTATTAACTCAAATTTTAACAATTCTTCAGGCTTTTATGGCATAAAACTTGATTTCACATAAAATAATATAGAATCTGGTAATAATGTAACTAATCCTATTGTTGATGTCTACTGAGAAAATAAAATTTTTAAAATCCAAACTCTTGTAAAAAGAACAAACTATGTTAGAACAGGCCTCTTATCTTTGGGGTTTAAACACATTTTGCCCTTATTTCACCTGAAAAATTGAACCCCATGGATGTAGAAAATACTGGTCCATTTATGAAAACTATTATTTCTTTTTCTTTTTAGTAGTATATTTCAGCAATAGCTAAGAATATTCATGGATAAAAATCAAATTGCCTTCTGTTGCAGCAAAACACAGGAAATCATGAACTGACTCCATCAATCTGATTAGCAAGATTAAAATGCACTTTAGGTGATGCCTGGTAGACAATCTTAAAATGTAACAGCTTCTGTAAATCCATTCAAATGCATGTCAAAACTGGAAGTGAAGTATTACTTTCTACAGGCCAATATTCCAAGTAATAATCAAGCCTGTTACAAAACTATTACTGTGAATTGTATCCGGTTTTATTTGTGAAAGTAACTTAATCTCAGCATAGGTCAGATTGCCAAAATATATCACATAGGAATGAATACTTTGTATTATTCTGGGCTACAGTTTCTAAAATACAGAACTATTATGGGGTATTGATTTTTTTTTTTAAACCTCTGTGATGAGATTGATACATAGTAAGAAGATTATCTAATAATAAATATACAAACTACACCATGCTTTCTAATATTTTTACCTAAATGTAAAGGCTCACATTTTATACATTTAAAAACTGAATAAAACGTGTATAACATTCTGCTCAACAAGCACCACAACCACCATTTAAAAACAAAGCAATGTGTCTGCTAGACATCCTGCCCTCAACCCTACGATTAAAATGAATGGTGTAACTCACAGGTGTTCCCATCATTGTGTAAGTTTTTCCTGAACCTGTCTGTCCATATGCAAAGAGGCAGATGTTGTATCCTCTAAATGCACCAGACAATACAGAAGTGCCAAGGTCCTGAAACACCTGAAAAGAGCAAGAGAAATAAAACAGTCCATGAATAATGCATTTCCCTGCAAATACTCATCATTACCTGCAGATCTTGCTCCTTTAATAATGCCATGGGAACAAGGATCTTCACACATTTGTCTTTCTATTTCATCAGACTCAATGTTGAGTGCTCAGCATTCACATGTTAGATCTTCCTTAAGATACTGGTATACCAAGCATAGTGCTGACAAGGAGCAGTAGTGTTTGAGTGCTTCCCTGCCTGCTACCTCTTATTTTATGTTCAGACTGTGTGAATTCTTGAGGATCTTTTCTACCCCAAGTGTTTACAATTCTCGTCATAAATGTGACAGGAAGTCATGATCAAAGCTCTTTGATGCAATTACATAAATTCAGCATATAAATTACAGATCAGAAGCAAAGTCTAATCTGCACACAGATTTCACCCAAGCAATATTTCTATCTGACCCATCTAGTCATTAAGTGACACCACCAGAGGCTATTACCACCAAATCCTTGTCAGCCTCTCAGGACTTCCAAAGCTTGCACCGGTCATACTGTGGCTGCTAAAGTTGGGACAACCCTGCCAAACTACTCATCTGACCAGTTATTCCTTCTATATTCCTTCTACTTTTACTTTAGGGGACCCACATTGTGATCACATTCTCAGGACATAAAAGCCTTGCCCTACACCAGCTGAAAGGACACCTAGTAAAGGTTGCCCGGAAGTGTACTGTGGATCAAAGGTTCCAGCAGGCAGCCTGCCAACCCCTCTGCACACTTTGGCCTTGCAGAAGAGATGTTACAAGCATTAATAGTTTTGCTGTTCACATAGCTGGTTAGTATATATGAGAGATGCATAGGATTTCAGTGTTTCAGTGCTGTGAAATCTCATCCACTGCCAGGTCATTTGCTTCTTCAGTGAAAAGATAAATGTACTAGAACTGATACAAAAATCAATAGGAAAAAAAAAAAACAACTTAGGTCACCACTTTACCTAAACTGCCCAGAAAGCAGGTTGAAAATCCTCTCCTGAGACTTTAGTTTTCAGATCATATTTCAACTCAAACTCAGACAAGATACTGATTTTCAGCTGAAGAATCAATAATATTCCTACTTGGCAATATTTGACTACCCATTTTTGTATTTTTACAGGTATGTGGCATGTCAAAGCATCTGCTTCACGAGGATTATCATCTTAAGAAACTTTCCCATTCAAAGCATACAGAGAAAGCCGTGAACAAAACACAGGGTTACAAATGTAATAGAGAAGGTATAAAAAAAGATAGAGACAAACTCTCCAGTCACTACTAGAGGCCATTAAGAAACTGAAGCAGAGCTATAGAGAGGGCCAAACTGGACTTCACAGCCAACAATCTGGAGGGGTAAAAAAGAAACAGGAGAATTTGGATATTTGAGTGGGGTCTGCAGGACTGTATAAAACTCACCAAGGAACATTTAGGGTGAGGAATATTAAGGTAAGGAATATTAATTAGGAGCAGAGTCAAAGCTGATGGTAAAGGGATTCAGGGCAGGGGTGCTTCTGAGAACATGCACACTTGCTTGAGAGCAGCAAATTGGGCCATTGGGCAAGTAGAAGCCCTGCAGAGAGGTTAAAAAGCCTCAGGGTCCAGAGAAAGTAATTCTCATGTGAATTCTCCAGTGAACATTGAACTTTCCCTCAGTAGAAGGACCACTAGGATCTCGTCCCTACATGGTTAGCACATAAAACTTGCAGGACATCTCTAAGACAGGACACTTAAGTTCAAAGGATGAAGTTCCTCCTGTGTGAGCACCTCAGTGAAATCAGCAGCTGGGAGTGTGAATATATGGGGCAGGAGAAGAGTCTGATCTAAATTCAAGATGGCAAGAACTAGTTCTGAAGATTGACAGAGGACCAGAGTCAAGCAGTATAAAGGACTAAGAAATTATAGGATTAATTATCTTGAAGTAAGGGAAACAAGGCAATACTGTGCCTATTTCAGAGTATCAACATTGAATAAATTCAGGAATTTTGCATGGCTCATTGTACTAAAAGCAGCTGGAGGACTTCATATCAATTTAGAAACCCATACTTCACATGGTACAACCTCTTACAACAGGGATAAATGCAGCCTAGAGAAGTATTTTTATTCTGTGATAGTTTCCTCATTAAGTGCTGTATTCCTTTCTGAAAGTTCACAGTGGATCTTTGAGAATTAGTAACTGAGCTAAGTACAATAAAAGGAGATCTTCACAGATGGCAAGCCTTCAGGATAGCAACACTAATCAATGTCATCTGGACATTGAAACTGGTATCTTAGAACAACGACGTTTTATTTCTTGCTCTGTTGTTGAAACTTCTGTACAACGCTGTGCAACTCATTTAGCATTTGCATGGTTCAACTTTCCTATAGATAAAGTAGGAATAATGCTATCCATTCCTACTAAAAGATTGTGGGATGTTCTCACTAGTGTTCATAAATTTCCTTGTGATTTTAGAACATCCATAGCAATTTAAGCCAACTGTACAAATTATTTGGCATTTCTTCTTTCCAAGAGTACCTTGGGCTCTCTGAAAGAAGAGCCTCTAACTCCAGTCTCAGTAAAAGCTGTTACATTTACTCTGCATTAAATACACATGGTTATTCAGACACTTTAATTCAAATATGTTTCAAATCAGAACTTTTTAGTTAGGCCTTGAGAGAAGACATGTAATATAAGCAGAACTGGATACTCTGGAAACAGTGACATAACCCTAGGATGGTGACACATCATAATTTCAAAAAATTATTTACTGAACTTCTATTAAAAGCTGATTTGTACTGTTTTGTTATTTCTGGTAAATTTCTCTCCTTTTGTGAGGAGAAATTACAATTAATTTAATTGAATATAGCCTCAATTTAGTCAGAAAAACCTCTTTGTTTTGGTGTACTACAGAAAAAATGGAGAAGTGAAGCACAGCAATCAATTTATTACTTGTTTAAAAAGGAAGGAGAGTAATTGAAATCAAAGCTTTTTCTAATATCAGAGGCATTAGTCCAAATACCCATCAGCAATAACAGTTGCAGACTATACAAAGAGTCCTCTAATTAATCATTCTGGGCATATGTATTAACATATTTTGTGATACAAAATTGAATCACAGATTTTGCTGATCACGAGGTGGGGGTGGCAAGGAAAAGAAGATTCTTCTGGGATTCTTCCAAGTCTCACATTTGAAATGAACTTCAGGAAGATATTTTTCAAGGAACACGAGCTGGATATGGTTTCCTGCAGAGAACACACCATTTGGCTGAGACAGCGCTATCCTCCCTGCATGGTTGCTCTGTGTGACTGGCACTGTTCACTTTGTTCCATGCAAGAATGAGCCTTTCAACAAAGCCCTAACTGGCTTTGCCATGTCTTTTCCCTGCACTTGCTCTGCTGTATGTGGTCCATACCCCATGGTGATCTGTGAAATATTTTACAATTTATCACTTGTCAGCAGTTCTAACAGTGGAAAAAAACCCATGCCATTCTGAAAAAGTTATGAGAAAGCATCAAGACAACTGTTGAATAATCATCGAGTTAATCCTATTTAAAACTGAAGACTAGAAAGACTGACTACTTATTTCTTTTGAAATACAAATGCATTAGAAGTTAAACGAATGCACCACTCTGCAAACAACCTCTGAAACTCTTTTGGAAATCAAAAATTACGAAATACAAACTGAAGTCAGCATGGAACACGAAGCAAATCCACATCAATAATTTGCAGTTAGTATCAGGTCACACCTGACAAGAAAATCAGGATTTATTATCGATTCTGAACAAAATAAAATTCAGTAGAACAAATTGAGACATGGTTTTGGGTTGCTTTTTCAAGAATGCTTGAGAATTTTAACCTTTCCACAGAGTCCATTTAAAAAATTATTTATGAGGAATATGAATTGGAAATGCACCTTTTCTTACCAAAAGGTAAAAAAAAAAGGAGTAGTCTAGGAGATGTCAAAGAAAGATAGCACCTGTCCTAAGAAACAGTGATGACCAAGTGACAGAAGACATTTCTTCTCCCCATTGAATCTCTGTGAAGTGAGTTTCACAATACTAATGTACTAAAACTCTTCCTTTTTTGAAACTGGAAACATGTTTTGTGATCAGATTTGTGAGTAATAAACATAATAATCTTTTTCATTACCAGGAGATTTTTAGGAGGTGATCTGTTCTGATTCTTTCCCATTTGGACAGCAGAATCAGAAATCTTCTCTCAGCTCTCCTTCACTAGCTTAAAAGTCAAAATTTATAGTGGATTTTTTACATCTTTCTTAAATAATGAACTTTCAAGACACTGAAAAATACCTTATCTATTAGCCTGAGATTATATCATATTTTACCACATTAGACCTGCATGTCTGTGTATAAGTATGCATCAGCAGACAGATGACTAGATTTTTTTCCTGGAATATGTTTTTCTACTGCTAGAAATAAAATAAGGCATGGAGCATATCCACTTACTCATAAAAAGTGAGAGAATTTCCAGATTTCTTTTATTAACAGTAAGGATTTAGGACTTTGGTTAACACTGAAATTTTTGCTTGGATATTAAAAGCGCGAAGCCTTTTGTTTTTAAATTCTTTTTTAAAAGGCCTATTTTTGAAAAAAAGCTTTAGCATATTCTATTTCTCCCAACTGTCTGTGCATATTATAAAGACTTTTCTTTTATATTCTTTGATTCCTTATTTATATCAAATCAATAGCCTGTGGATAATCCCTTAAATCTATAACCTCTCTGTGACGCACACTAAGACAGACCCAAGTGTGTTGGCTGTCAGTTTTTGACATGTTCCTCCAAAAGGTTGGAGATAATTAAACTGTTCTCTAATGCATGAGATTCAAACTAATGCTAGTGACTTTCTAACACAAGGCTCAGCTAGTATCAGTACCTTTGGCTTTTCTTTGAATTACTATGCATTGAATAGATACCCACCTAGCACAGCTGATAACAAATACGTATTTTACATTGTAAGTGGAAGAGGCTCTCTTTATTCTCTGATAGTGTTCTTCTTGGACTAATAAATGCTTTAATTTTAAAGATAATGGGGTCATTCTATCAGAGATGAAGGTTTGGCAATATAAATTTCCTGAGCATAAAACTTTCTGTTCTTAATCCAATCAGAACCTGGACTGCAAGAAGAAACAAAAAGCAATTGTTTTAAATGACAGTAAATTGATTGTTATGCTTTAGGGTTTAATAATTTGGGAAATAGAATGTTTTTCCAAGTCACTTGAGCCAAGTCTCAGAATCACATGAAAAAAAATCCTGTAAACTTCCAGGTACAGCATGTAATGCCAAGTTTGCAAATGTATGGGATCAATATTGATAAATAAGCATTTTCTGGCACTTCGGGCTTTTTTCCTGTAAGTAATTTCTGGAAAATTAGACTTGCATTTTGCTTTGAGAACAATGAACAAGCAAGGACCAACTTTGATTGAAGCAGAGGAAAAGGGAGGGGAAAGCAGAAGGAGGAAGCTACAGCTTTTAGGAGTAACAAGTTAATAAAATAATTTATCAAGTCTTATTTGGACAGCACCTATTTTCTTATTTGCCAGTATCTGAAATGGTTAATGTATAATAGTAACATTAGGACACTAAGTCAACTTGGAAACCTCAGAAGTGTCAAGAGAGTTTATTTGGTAAAGGCAAAAAAAAAAAAGAATAAAAAAATGATTTTGGAATAAATAAAATTGCTACTTATTACAGGCATGGTCCACAAGCATCAACACTGACAACTCACCAAAAGCAATCCAGTTTTACTGCAAAACATTAGCTTAAACCTAGAACAATAAGATAAATCCCCACAGCCAGTAAACAGGACCAAAATCAAAAGATAATTATCTTCTTGCACAGGACAATTTAAAAATAGCCTTCAAAATACCCCAGTTTAATGAAAGTGGAAAAGACTCAACTGAAGCAAGACACACAGCCAAAAGCTACTTTTGACCACAGAACCAACAAGTGACTTTATAAATGTTGAAAAAACTCAACAGCCTGATTTGCATTAAAGATTTGCCATGCAAACAAGATAAGGGAAACCTTCCTCATCAATAGATAGAAAGTTTCAGAGTATCAAGACAACTGCAGCAGACGTAGCTACAAAATGAATTAAGTATTAAAGAGGTGCTATTATTTACTATACAAACAAAATTACACTCAGCCAGTAAGTCAGGGTAGTTTGAATAACTGTATGAAGTTTAAGAGGCTCAGTCCTGCGTTATCTGTTTGCCCAGTCTCCACTATCCACTACGGATATGCTGCATCTCATATTTGGTGTGTCTTCCTTCCAGACAGAGTCTTGCCCTCCTCAAGCTCTTACGGTTTGGGTTACAACTAAATTGTGTTTAATTAAATTGCTGCTATGTCTCTAATGTGGCATCCAAGACTCAAATTTAAGGTGAAAAAAAAATTTGTTATATAGAATTATACAGAACTAAGCAATTCCTGCCAAAATAATGAAAGCCTTCATCCCACAATCTTTACAAACCCTTCAAGATTAATTGAAATAAAAAGGCAGAAAGAGAATGCAAGGAAGGAATATATAAAAACAAATCTAGGAGGTTGTTCAAATAATGCAAGGCTTTTTCTGCACGTGTTTTGTCTTAACAAATATTAAACAAATGTCAGCCGAAGGGCTTTCTGTACAGGGCCAGAGAAAGCACAAGCACAGGGAAGCACAGTTGCAACATTTATGCTGATCAGTTGCACAGAACCCTCTACTGTGACATTTGGATTACTTCAGCAACATTACTTCTTGGTTTGAATGGGATAAAGCGGAAGGGGGGAAGGCATCGCTTGGTTAGTTTGGGAACCTTTTTTCTCTCCTAACAAGAGGCCACAGCTTCACAACCAGGATTATTTCTTTTCCTTCTCTCTAGCCTGCCTTTTCAGTTTCTTTTTCCCAGTCCACCCGGAAGCAGGGCTGTGAAAGGGACGGCTTCTCTCCAGCTCAAGAAGCTTGGCCCCTGGCAGAGGCATTTGCACCAGAACTTAAGAGACAGTTCTGTTCTTGGCCCTGCCAACAGACTTCCTGTGTGTCCTTAAATCCCTTTGTGCTTTAAGTCTCCCTGTGAGAGACAACAATGGTTTCTTTGTTCATCTTATCAGGTGTAATTTTTTTCCAGTGGAAAAGCTGTCTGCTCTGTGTGGTAATGTACATACACACACTAAACAGCATGGAAATTCAAGCTTGATTAAGATATTTAGGAGAAACCATAAAATAAAAATACTGGAGAAAGTCACAGACAATATGTGACAAATCTATTGTTCTTGTGGGAGGAACAGGAGGGAGAATATTGGATGCTGATTAGGCTGAGTGGTAACTTTACATTCCTGCCATTTTATTGCTGAATTACATGATCATGCAAATACACCTTATTCACTCATTTAAAAAATCTCACATTTTGAAATAGCAAAAAATCTGTGCTTAGCACGTCAGTCTAATTTATAAATGCTCTGATAGAACCTGAACTTTTAAAAGTTCTAAACTGCTTCATCACCAGGGGCACAACTCCACTCGCTACTTTTTTCTTTTCTTTTTTATAAAATTGCTGGTATTCTGCTGTAAACATCAACTTGTTTCCTCTGCCTGTACAAAAGCACATACATCTCATCTGTTTTCCTTTCCAACAGGGATTCCTATTGTCTTATCACTGATTTATAGAAGAGCAATTTTAATGTAATAGCCATATAATCTGAACTCTACAGCATCTGACACTCCATCAATATTGATTTAGCTCAGTCCAGCTATATTTGTCATAATAAATACACTGAAAAACACCTGACAACTTTTGGTTTTATTAATGAATACTTTAAGATTTACACATAACATTTTGTGGTTTCGAGGTCTTTAGATAAAAACTTCAGTAAGCATCCTTAGGGAAAGGAAAAAGATTGGAAGAGAAGGGCTATCTACACACAACTTGCAACACTGTTTACAAACCACTTAATGAGCAGATGAGAAGTTAAGTGGTTTCATTTCTCTGTCCCAGGAACCTGGGACTACAGGTTTGAGTGCTGGGTTAGATGTCACAGGTACAGATTTTATTTCTGTGCTGTGAATCTCCAACAGCAGAACAGTAACACTGTGACTTAGACCAGTGCCAGCAATACCCCACGAAGGAAAATTTTTCCTGAGTGAATTCTGCGCCAGACCATTCAATAATGGAACCACGGGGGAAGCTAACACCTTCAGCTTTTCAAAAGGTCTAGCAAAGGCTAATGTCACAGCTGGAAGAAGCAACACAATACTCTCTACAGTCACACTGTTTTACTCCACGGCCAGATGTTTTAGACATCTCATTCCCCTGTCCCAGCTATTACTTCATGCCAGAAAAATAATGTAAGTTTGTCACTTTAAATGTTGTGATACCATTGTTATCTGTGTTTGAATGACAACAGAAAAGAAAAAAAGAATAAAAAAAAGGCAGAGCAGTTTTACTGATATTCTCTTAAAATGAGCAAAATAAATGCTGTAAGAGTTAGCTGGGTCTTTTTGTACTGAATAATCTCTCTCCTGCAATGAAGAGAGCAAGGAATAAATAATGGATTATAATGAAGTTATAAATATCCTGCATTTTCTCCCACCAACGCTAACTCTTGGCTAAGATCCCAGGTCATTAGCGGATGTCTGTGATTCCATGTGAAAGGAAAGTAAAGAAAAACAACATAAAATCACTAATTTTTTCATACAAGACAGCAGAGATAAATACCAATTCTTATCTGAGTCTCTGAAAATAACTGCCCCTTAATTTTGTGAGAAGACTGAGGATGGAGATGGAGAAAAGATTGTTCCTTGACTCTATTACCAGGAGGTAGAAGGAAAAAAGTAGTGATTTAAAATTTTCAGTGAGGGTAAACAACTGTTTGCAATACTTAGACACCAGCACAATGACACTATCAAGACAGATTTCTGCTTTTTTTCCCTTCAGCTGGAAATGGATATTCTCTTTTCTTATGTCATCTAGCTCACTTTGATATTTTTGCTATTAGATCAACAGCTCTTAAAATTACAACACTGGAAAACAATCCTTAAGCCTATAAAATGTACTTTCCTAGCAATCAACTTGTTCTTTCACCTTCATACAAGAGACCAGAAGAAAGTAAAAATTAAAAAAAAGAGATGATGACATTGAAAATAGTTATTTATATCAATAATTCTTTTAAAATGCCAGCAGAAATTCTACAAGGCATATTCTGGTTGTAAAACTATCTGCAATGACTGCAATTCACTGGTACTTGAACCCAATATACTTCACATCATGCTTCTAGAAGTAAATTTTCTGTATTTGGCATTATTTAATCTGGGGGAACCTCTCGACTTCATGGAACCCACTAATGCTTGGTCTTAACTGTACCTCAGATTTCAGTTTTTTACAATAGCAATGATGAGACTTATTGGAACCAATCTGTAAACTGATTCTACACTATAATATAAACATACATTCTGTTTATAAATTGGCATGTTATACAAGCTGTAGCAGTATGTTTTGCTAATAAAACAATGTTCGTCATCTATAAAAACGGCAATATGCTGCTACTGCGCAGTCCAGAAGTACTGGCACTTTCCCGCAACAGTTTCTTGTTTAAAAGATATTACATCTCCGTAAGTGGGGAGATAAGAAGGTTTAAAGGACCCTTACTATATAATACACAGCAGTTGCTTCTGTTTCACAGTTTCAGGCAGCAGACTTAGGACTCTACCTGTTTTGATCATCAGGGAGATTTTTATTTTTGTTGCTTGCTTACTTAAAATAAAGACATGAAACTACATGCCTCCTGACAGGGGCAGTTTTTAGAATATTTGCAGGGATTATGGGTGCACCATACATAGGGTAGAAAGCAGGCAGGAGGGCCGGGCCCAGAGAGTGGCAATCAGAGGAGTTACATCCAGTTACATCCAGTTGTGTTTGCCAGGGCACGGGACTGGGGCCAGTCCTGCTTAGTATCTTCAGTGACCTGGACGAAGGGACTGAGTGCATCCTCAGCCAGTTCACAGATGATGCTAGACTGGGTGGGAGTGTTGATCTGCTGGAGAGCAGGAAGGCTCTGCAGAGGGATCTGGGCAGGCTGGATCGATGGACCAGGCCAATCATATGAAGTTCAACAAAGTGAAGTGCCAGGTCCTACGCAATGAAACCATGCAGTGTTACAAGCTTGGGAAGAGTGGCTGGAAAGCTGCCCAGCAGAAAAGGACCTGGGGGTGCTGACTGAAACTGCTTGAACATGAGCCAGCTGTGCCCAGGTGGCCAAGAAGGCCAAAGGCATCCTGGCCTGAGTAGCAATGGCGTGGCCAGCGGGACCAGGGCAGTGATGGTTCCCTTGTACTGGACACTGGTGAGGGTGCACCTCGAACCCTGTGTCCAGTTTTGGGCACCTTGCTACAATACAGACATTGAGGGGCTGGAGTGCGCCTGGAGAAGGGCAGCGGAGCTGGTGAAGGGTCTGGAGTATGTGTCTCATGATCAGTGGCTGAGGAAGCTGAAGTTGTTTAGCCTGGAGCAAAGGAAGCGTGGAGGAANGAAGCTTGGAGGACATCTTATCAGTCTGAACAGCTACATGAAAGGAGGTTGTGGTGAGGGGTGGGTGAGCCTCCTCTGCCAGGTAACAAGGGACAGGATGAGAGGAAACAGCCTCAAGAAGTGCCTGGGAAGGTTTGGATTGGATATCAGCATAACTTTCTTCTCTGAAAAGGTTGTCCAGGGAAGTCGTGGAGTCACCATCCCTGGAAGTGTTCGTAAGATTTGTGGATGTGGCAACTGGGGAAATGACCTAGTGATGAACAAGGTGGTGCTACATTAACAGTTGGGNGCTAAGATCCCAGGTCATTAGCGGATGTCTGTGATTCCATGTGAAAGGAAAGTAAAGAAAAACAACATAAAATCACTAATTTTTTCATACAAGACAGCAGAGATAAATACCAATTCTTATCTGAGTCTCTGAAAATAACTGCCCCTTAATTTTGTGAGAAGACTGAGGATGGAGATGGAGAAAAGATTGTTCCTTGACTCTATTACCAGGAGGTAGAAGGAAAAAAGTAGTGATTTAAAATTTTCAGTGAGGGTAAACAACTGTTTGCAATACTTAGACACCAGCACAATGACACTATCAAGACAGATTTCTGCTTTTTTTCCCTTCAGCTGGAAATGGATATTCTCTTTTCTTATGTCATCTAGCTCACTTTGATATTTTTGCTATTAGATCAACAGCTCTTAAAATTACAACACTGGAAAACAATCCTTAAGCCTATAAAATGTACTTTCCTAGCAATCAACTTGTTCTTTCACCTTCATACAAGAGACCAGAAGAAAGTAAAAATTAAAAAAAAGAGATGATGACATTGAAAATAGTTATTTATATCAATAATTCTTTTAAAATGCCAGCAGAAATTCTACAAGGCATATTCTGGTTGTAAAACTATCTGCAATGACTGCAATTCACTGGTACTTGAACCCAATATACTTCACATCATGCTTCTAGAAGTAAATTTTCTGTATTTGGCATTATTTAATCTGGGGGAACCTCTCGACTTCATGGAACCCACTAATGCTTGGTCTTAACTGTACCTCAGATTTCAGTTTTTTACAATAGCAATGATGAGACTTATTGGAACCAATCTGTAAACTGATTCTACACTATAATATAAACATACATTCTGTTTATAAATTGGCATGTTATACAAGCTGTAGCAGTATGTTTTGCTAATAAAACAATGTTCGTCATCTATAAAAACGGCAATATGCTGCTACTGCGCAGTCCAGAAGTACTGGCACTTTCCCGCAACAGTTTCTTGTTTAAAAGATATTACATCTCCGTAAGTGGGGAGATAAGAAGGTTTAAAGGACCCTTACTATATAATACACAGCAGTTGCTTCTGTTTCACAGTTTCAGGCAGCAGACTTAGGACTCTACCTGTTTTGATCATCAGGGAGATTTTTATTTTTGTTGCTTGCTTACTTAAAATAAAGACATGAAACTACATGCCTCCTGACAGGGGCAGTTTTTAGAATATTTGCAGGGATTATGGGTGCACCATACATAGGGTAGAAAGCAGGCAGGAGGGCCGGGCCCAGAGAGTGGCAATCAGAGGAGTTACATCCAGTTACATCCAGTTGTGTTTGCCAGGGCACGGGACTGGGGCCAGTCCTGCTTAGTATCTTCAGTGACCTGGACGAAGGGACTGAGTGCATCCTCAGCCAGTTCACAGATGATGCTAGACTGGGTGGGAGTGTTGATCTGCTGGAGAGCAGGAAGGCTCTGCAGAGGGATCTGGGCAGGCTGGATCGATGGACCAGGCCAATCATATGAAGTTCAACAAAGTGAAGTGCCAGGTCCTACGCAATGAAACCATGCAGTGTTACAAGCTTGGGAAGAGTGGCTGGAAAGCTGCCCAGCAGAAAAGGACCTGGGGGTGCTGACTGAAACTGCTTGAACATGAGCCAGCTGTGCCCAGGTGGCCAAGAAGGCCAAAGGCATCCTGGCCTGAGTAGCAATGGCGTGGCCAGCGGGACCAGGGCAGTGATGGTTCCCTTGTACTGGACACTGGTGAGGGTGCACCTCGAACCCTGTGTCCAGTTTTGGGCACCTTGCTACAATACAGACATTGAGGGGCTGGAGTGCGCCTGGAGAAGGGCAGCGGAGCTGGTGAAGGGTCTGGAGTATGTGTCTCATGATCAGTGGCTGAGGAAGCTGAAGTTGTTTAGCCTGGAGAAAAGGAAGCTTGGAGGACATCTTATCAGTCTGAACAGCTACATGAAAGGAGGTTGTGGTGAGGGGTGGGTGAGCCTCCTCTGCCAGGTAACAAGGGACAGGATGAGAGGAAACAGCCTCAAGAAGTGCCTGGGAAGGTTTGGATTGGATATCAGCAAAACTTTCTTCTCTGAAAAGGTTGTCCAGGGAAGTCGTGGAGTCACCATCCCTGGAAGTGTTCGTAAGATTTGTGGATGTGGCAACTGGGGAAATGACCTAGTGATGAACAAGGTGGTGCTACATTAACAGTTGGGCTTCATGATTTTAGAGGTCTTTTCCAGCCCTAACGATTCTGTAGGCCAGCTTGGACCTTTAAAGGTTGTCTACTCCACCCATTCTGCAATAAGGAGGGAACAGTGACATTTCCACTGAGTAAACTCCTTTCCAGCAGGGAGGCTCATTTTATGCCTGTCTCCTGAAACACCTACCTAACTGGTCTGAACTGAAAGTGCAGCTGATGTCCACAAAAGGATGTAAAGGAAAAATTTACACACTTTTATGAATTCAGATATGACTTCAACGTACATTGAGAAGATCAAGAATCACCAGTCAAATCCCCAAAAGCAAGTTTCTTGACTGTGATTCAGCTCTTCAAAAATTCTTGCAATATTAAATATTTATGTTTGGTTTCTTTTAGTGTGAAAAAAAGGGAATGTTTTCTATGGTATGTCCCACAACTTTAAAAAGAAATAAAAAATGATTTGGAGCTGTACAAAATCCTCTGGAAAAAAGTCCTTTCTAAATTTGAATGGTTTTTAGCAGTTTCCTGGAGAATCCAAACAACAGGAGGTAATTTAAGGTGACCAATGAGTTCATAGGAAGAGGTTTTGGCATCCCATTCTCAACAATATATTAAGAATGAAGTCTGACAGGGTTAGTGGTTCAGTAAATTGTTATTTCTGCACTTTTGCAAGGTCACTGGGGCTCTGTTCACTTCCAGTTTACAAGAACTGCATGTTAACAAAGCTGCCACGAACAGTCACAGCCCACCTAACTAGAAATTTTACATTTAAAAAAGGTGCAGAATATCAGTTTCTTTTATTTCAGCTCTCCTAGGAGCAGAAATTACTCAGGCTGGACAGAAGTACTGCTTTATACTGTCCTTCTCTTCCCCACTCACTTCATAATACACCAGCCTCAAAACTGGGCAAGGCATACTATGAGGATGGTTCAATAGTTCATGCTGTACTTTGTTTAGCTATCATAAAGCAAAAAGCAAGATGGTTCACAGCTCCTGTAAAATTTCTAAGACGTGTTTGTAAAATATAGAAGAACCCAACTATCCCAATACTCCCACAGATCAAAAGATAACACTATAACACCATTTAATTTTTCAAAAATTAAAACATGCAGATTTTCTAAAAATCAGTAAAAAACTCCAAGCATCAGAACCAGGGAAACCTACATGTCCCAATTAGATCACATACTTGTGGATCATTACAAGCCCAGTTGTTGGGGGTTAGATTTGGTTTTCTTTTTTTTTTTTTTTTTTTTTTATAGAATTTTTTCCCCCAAGAG
>WBMY01002352.1:921730-949119 GCA_013397315.1 Donacobius atricapilla | reverse complement strand
TCACAATGGTAAACAGAGCCCTTTGTGCACCTGTAAAAAAAAAAAAAAAAAAAAAAAAAATCAAATTATAATACTATGGCAAGCACTGCCTGTGAAGAAAATACTGGAGTTTCCCTTTCAGAGGAACATATTTGACTGTCTCAGAAAACCAAATTTTTTCCCCCTAACTAATAAAATACATGAAAGGTTGTGATACAGAAAAATGAGACAGAATGAAGAAATTTCATCAGCATTGAATACTCTTGAAGATGCATTTAATTTTATTCCTTTACAAGTTAAGTTTTTATGCTACACAGCACATTAAAATGGGCAAGAAATGAGCCAGCAATGAGCAGAGGCAGATAGCTAGATGATCAGAAAACATATTTACAAAGGATTGAAATGCGGGACATCAATCCATTTGCAGGATTTAAGTAACTAGCCACCCTTCTACATATTCTTTTCAGCTTATTTGTACAATAGTCTATAATGAGGTACAAATTTTTTCACTTACAGTTGCAACTTACTTGTCAGTTCTATCCCAGTGTAAATTTATTGTATTGAGCATATGCTAAATCAATAAATTTTAAATACATGTCTGAACTAATTTTTAATGCAAGTGTCTTATTACCATAAACTGATTCAGAAAAAGACAGATTTGCATAAAACCTCAGGATGTTCTCAAATATGCCAGCCTATTAATCTACATTTCTACTGGCACTATTTTCTCTTTTAGGTAGAGAACAGTCACATCACTGATTCAGCTAGAAATCCAGTTACTAGCGAATATTGTTTCTGTTTCAAAAGACTCTTGGATATAATGACCCCATAATGAAGTTAGTAAGTGATTTCCAAACAGCTGTGCTGTTTAAGATGACTATCCATTTCCCTGGGAATTCAGTGCAGACTTCTCTCTTTTCAGTGTAATGACTTCAGCAGAAGCATTGGGTGTTTCTTACATTCAAAAATAAAAGTTTTAGATTTCTTGATACTCGCTATAAAGCATAGCTATGCCAAAAAGATGCCAAACTGCGTGCAACGAACTTCAGCCCCCATAATTAACTCTCCACCTCTAGCTCAACCCACAGCTCTTCAGCCAGCTCCCACCAGCAGCAATTTAAACATGCCCATCCCATGCGGCACACAACAGACTATCAAGCACTCTCAGCCTCCAAGGCAGGGTGGCCACATGAAAACTGCCAGCCAGGAATGGTTCTGGTCCCTGCCAGTTCCTGGGCTGTGCCGACAAATCCTTACAAGAAGTACCAGCTATCCCAGGCCAGACAGCACCAGGAACCACTCTAACAGTTTAGCGCTATGGATGCCAAGCTGCAGCGCTCCTGGAATAGTCCCTGGCCTTCAAGTAGAGCCTGTACAGATACGGCTTCAGTTTGCTATAAGGGAAAAAAACCAAAATCAAATCTGAGCTGATAAAATGAGGGGCAAAAGATGACCTTCCAATCAAGACGAACTTCTAATCTCTTTTGCTTCCTCTTTCAACTCAACATGCCAATGAAATTAAGTTGCAGAAAGCCTCTTGCATTCATAATAAATGGCATAGAAAAAGATTACATTCCATATATTGTAATAAGCAACAAATTTATGCAAATGACATGCAGTAGGAAGTGAGACAATAAAAGCATTGTGGTGTACTGAGCAAAAGCACAGAAATGATGTAAAGAGGACATAAACAGCTGAAAGCAAGTTTCTGCAATCCTCCAAAATTTTATGTTTTCAGATTAAATGTATCTTCAAGACATTGACAATTCTTTTGAGTTTAAGCTAAAAATATAAAAGCTACCTGAGCCCAGGGGCTAAATGATCTTATTCTCCACTCATAAAAATCAACACAGTTGCTCATTTTCTGAATATGAATTGAAAATTCAGTTTCAATTTCTAGGTTTAGAACTATAAGACACATTAAAAATAACTAAGAGATATAGCACTGTTCACTGACCAAAAAAAAAAACCCTAAAATAAACAATGAAAAAGAACAAGTAACGGCCTCAAATTGTGGACTGGAACATTTCGCAATCATTACAGAAATTAGATTATGTTTGGCTTTAAAATGATAACTAGCTCCACCAAACCCTTTCAGCTGATTGGAATTTGAATGTGCAGGAATACAAAAAACACATCACTGCTTCAATGATAAATTCCTATCAGCTCTCTCTCTGGATCTTTAACATGATTCAATCTTTTCTCCTATTCAAAACAGCTATGAGAAATGCTCTTCCTTCTAATACAAAAAAAAAAAATCATAAAAAAGACAAAAACAAGTAGGTTTCAGATCTTGCTCAGATAATGAAAATGTCAGTAAATGCAGAGAGTCATACATTTCCAAGCAGAACTTGTGGTGTTAGGAAACAGGTTACAACATGCCTCAATAAGAAATACATTAGTCACTCATGAACTATGCTGGCCATTACCTTCAGTCATTATGAAACAGAATGCAACAGATCATCAAAATAAGAGAGACTGAGGATAAAAATAGCCTTAAAGCACTTATTAAAGCAGCATGACGACTCCATGCATGATGTAGGTTAACCTTAGTAAAACGCACTATCACCAACAGCATTGCCTCTGTGTGCGGAGGTCCTGGAGATGATGTGCGACAGGCGGGTACAGCTCTGAAGCCCAAGTGAGGCAAGCCCCAGCACGCGCACCACAATGCCAACAACTAAAGGAGCACATTCCTATTCTGCAGGTGGAACTCATAGTGGGCACCTCTCCTGCCTCAAAAGGACAGGGAGACACCATCAGCTTTCAGAGACATTATGTAAGCCAGCTTCTGGATCCTTCTTTCAAGGACTCAGGTTACTCATTGGTCGTGTGCAAAGTGATTATTGTGGTCTTCACTGTCCCGGCCATGGACTGTCCCAATAGGACTTGCTTCAAAAGCCTGTGAAGCATTGCTCAGAGGTTTTTGACTTTTAAAATCCATCAGGAAATCTCATTTTTTCACAGTGAGGATTACAACATGTAATACCCATGAAGATTTCAACACTTATGCCCAAGCCAAAAAAGTTCATTTATTCCTAAATCTACAAGGAGTTACTCAAATTCACTTTCTGCTGTCATAAAAAGACACACAGCAAATCCCAATACAAGATAAGACATGTCTCCCTTTGTTCTGTTCCTCTCCAAAACAATTGGTTTTTTCATGGATGATGCATTACTGAAGCCCAGTTTAAATGTATGGTAAGAGATTTTTACTTAAAATCAAGATCTAGACAAAACTAGCAGAATTTTTATGGACTTGGAAAAATTGAGCTACCAAAACAAAACGTGTAAAGCAGTCTTGCACCAGTAATTTGGGCTCTCCTATTTAGTCATATTCCAAATGAAACAAAATCCAGAGATGCAGACAGTTCAAATTTCAAAATGATGTGTAACTGACAAATATAAACTTCCCTGAAAGTATGCCTACTTTACATTGAATAACCAATTCCCTACCATTTTCTCTCTTCAGCTCTCCAATGCTAACTAGAGAAGTCTTCCCTTACCCACCTTTATCTGTGAGATCCTAATAAAATAAAAATCCACAAATATATAAAAAACAGATCACTTTAATGAATTCTGGTCTGGATCCTCACACTTCGTTAGATTAATTTTTCAGACTTGATGTTTTATTTGTAGGTCTGTCACAAGGGTGGGATGAGGTGCATACTCTTTGAGAGACTTGACTCTTCATAAGAAAATCTACCAACAATACCATATATTGATATGATATTGATATCATATATTGATGATATAATCCCTGTACACACTCTTAAGCATATATTTGTGTGCAGGAAAGGGATGATTGAATATAGAAAGCACTTGAAATAACCGTAGAACAGAAGCTGAGATCTATTTTGTCATTATTAGGTGTAATTTGAAAGCAACCAATCCTTACAGGCCCATACAAAAACCCAATCAATTGAGGAAAGTATTTGTTGCCATTCATCATCTCAGGAAAAAGACCTATTCAGCAAGGACTGATTCAAATGGTCCACTCCAAAACTTATTAAACAACTATTTCACGTGACAGTGACATAGTTTGGTAAGACATCCCTCAAAATTCATTTATGAATCTAAAACACAGAACATCACCTCCCCTCCTTCAGCTGAGAATGTCCTAATATTGTAACCCTGAAGTTATACAGAGTGAGAACATATCCAAACTAGTGTGTACATCTGAGGATAAGGAAACCTCAAGTGACACTCAGAATTTAGATTTTGATGTGCTGAGGCTACTTGTAAGCATTTCTAGACCGAATTAATTTTATTCACCTTCACTCTGTCTAATGCAACATAAAGGAACTGTCATCAGAAACTATTTTGTCAGAAAAGCCACAAATGAATGGAGATGGTAATTTTGCTTTTCACATACAAGGTCTCAAGGGTAGGCTTTTTTGTTGATTAAAAACAAAGCTGAATAGGGAGTCAATACGCAGGTGCTTAGATACAGCCAAAATGATGATTCATTCAGTTTGTGTTCAAGGCCACACACACATATCTCTCTGAGGCATATCATCTTAGTTAACAGAGAAATACAAAAGTCAGCTACAATTGAAGACAAAATGAGCACAAATTTACAAAGAGGGGAAGGGTTGCTTTTGGTATGATATAAAGGAACTGCTGATCATACCAAACACTTTAATAAACAGTGAAACTGGACACATGCATATTGTTTAGGTTTAACAGACTTCAGCTACTTATGCATGCAAGTCCAATCTTATGCCTCCAACCTGTCAGAAACCTGGCTCATTTTCAGACATAAACAAACTGGCTGTGTGGAACTTGATCACAGCTGTTGCAATAGACATATCTGTCTATTCAATGCTAGCAGAGTCCTGCCCAACAAAATCTTTCATAAGGACGCTGCCCACTAAAAGAAAATAAAACCTCACACCCAAAGAATAAAATCTCCAAACCTGGCCCAGTCTCCAAGCAAAAGCCTATCAACATCCTTCTATCCAGTGACTATAGAACTCACAGACCTACCTGACCTTGGGGACTTAGCTGAAATTCAGACCAATTTTTCAGTAATTTCAGCTCCCAAAAGATGGGTCTAACCAGAGTTATTAACATAGCATTGATAAGACTGGAGAAAAATCACTCCAAGTTAAAGACTAATCTCAGATCAATCTGCAACCTTGGAAATACCATGAATATGACCTTCCCTTCTGCGAGTAGCCATGCTGTGGAAATTCCTACAGATGAACAAGGGAACCCATTTGCAAGACAGGAGGAGTATGGAATAGCCCTTAGATTAGATTAAAAGAAGGGAAAAAAATGCCACTACTTTATGAACATGGAGGATAACCTGTTGTGTGATTACATAGAGGAATTTAAAGCGTGAATGTCCATCTGCAGGTAAGAAAGAACAATCAACATCCATATACAGCTTATCCATATAAAAGATTTTTTTCTTAGAAACATCTGTATCTGACATCTTAACCACAGTTAATTTAAGAAGAAAAAAATCATTCATCCAAATAAGCATATTTTACAGGTGACTTCAGAAAGTTTGCAGATCATTATACAAGTTCTAGGTCTTACTTGTAGGACATGCAAGAATCACAAGGTTTGTAAAAGTAACTCAGACTGCAAATGTGCACAACACCTGAAAACCCAAATAACTTGATTCTTTTTTTCTTTTAAGTTGAAGGCACTTACGAATCCTTTCAATATTATTTAGTGAATTATACAGAGTGTCTATTTAAAGAATGTGCTCTGTGTGTCTAGTAAGCAATGGTCAGTACCTAGCCAGGAAACAATCAGTGAGCATGAGCATTAGCAGACTGAACAGTCAGAAAATGTCTCATTTCATTGTTTGTTAAACAGTTAACTGCTTTCCCTCAGCTTAATCCTTTCTTGTGTACTCCTATTTAGGCTTCATATTTGAAATGTACAACTATACAACTATTTCTATCAATTAATTCAATGCCTCAATAAATTGAAAATTAACTTGATTATTTTTGTCTTCAAACAAAGCCTGCTTTGAAGTTTGCAATTATTCACAATAGTTCCCAGAGAAGTTTTCAGCAAAGAAGTCTTGGTACAGTCAGAAAGAATGACCTTATTGGATCACAAACTGAACACAGCAGCTGTGCTGCTGGCAGAAGATCTATAGCATGCACTCATGGTGCCTTCCCGGCCTCCATCATAATCTGCTATATACGGACCCAATTATTGCACAAAAAGCCTTTTTCTTATAGCACACTCTCCTTTTCACTTCTCTCTCACTCTGGATTGGAGAAAAAAAATCTTGTGGATGGAATGCTTACTGCTTTTCAAATATTTCGTGCGAAAATGCCATTTACACCCACAGCTGCTGCTGCCTTCTCTTTCTGCCTTCTTTGACAAGACAAGGAGGGGGAGAGGACGGAGAAAGAAAAAAAAAACCTGAAGAATTTTTCAAGATATTTAAATTAAAAGTTCGTTGTGTTATATTTTTCATAATTAGGCTCATGTGACAGATTTTGATTTCGTCCCAACAATTTGCAAGACAATTTAAAACTTGAATCTTGCAGGGAATGCACAGAGGCATGGAAGTGTCACAAACTCAGCTTAGAGGGCAACAGTCTCTCAGGTAAAGTTCTTCAGCACATGACTTTGTTTGCACTTAAAAAAAAAAAAGGAAGGAATACAGTGACTTCCTTTATTAAGAGTTGGAAAGTATGTTGCAATATTTTCCTTCCAAACAATACTGTTGTCTAACTTTTCTAAACTTTTGCAGTTAACATGTAAAACAAATAAACAAATCCCTTGGGAAAAAAAAAAAAAGGGCAAAAAACCAAGCACCATATTGGAAACCTTGCATCCTAAACATCTGTTTCTTTATTTGCTTTTCAGTTATGCTCTGACAAGCAACTAAAAAAAAGCCTGTCTGCCCCTTTCCCCAACTACTTTTCTTAGCTGGAAATAGTATAAAATCCAACTATGCTGTGAAGCCAGACATGATGGAAAGCACTTAGGATACTTTTTAAACAAATAAGAAATGATAAAAACTCTGTACATGGCTCATATGTGTTCTATCACATGAGCCACCAGTAATCCCCATTTCTGCCTTCAGAGTAAAGAATACTTTTTCCAATGAATATATTTATAAACCAGAATAAATTGTTTATAAATAAATGACATGTTTTAGTACTTAATAATTAGATGATAATTATTATTATTACCTAAAATAGGTAACAATTAGAAATAATTAGGTAATGCATTTGAAGAGAAAAGGGCTCTTCCTAGCTACACATGTGGAATGGAGAGACAGGCAAAGAGAGCCTGTGTTACTTTCTATATAAAGCTTTGAAAGAAACAACCTTTATTTAAACATGTCTTGCTTTTGAACAATCTTGTAAAACTCTCAGTGGTTCAAATGCACAGTGGAAGTGCACCAAAAAAAGGATCATGTTATTCTTTCACTTACATTAGCAAACCAGTGCTGAAGAATAGGAAGGTGCCTGGTGAGAAGGTCAAGAAATTATAAGCAGTTGCTAGCTTTGCAGTAAGATTTGTTTTTATACTCTTACTGCTTTCTAACTCTAAAACCATCCTGATTTACTAAATTAATACTCTTCACATGTGACACATCATGGTGCAACATCCACATACAGGGAAATCTGTAACAAGATCTTGAAAATGATATCTTTTTTTTCTTTTGCTTTGATAGGCAGATATTTCTCTTCAAAAAGACAATATATTCCTTCAGGGAAAAATACCCAAGAGTATGTAATCACTCAGCCATTTAACCTCTGTGCACTCTTATGTTTCTTAGATTTACCTCAAAGGCCATTATCTTTTAGTTTGGCCATAGCCTTTTTGGTCAAGGGCTTTTATGGATATAGCTTAGAAGGGCCATTGAGAGTCACAGTGTTACTGAAAATTATAATATTCAGAGAGAAACTGAAAGAATATTCACACTGGCATAAACCCGATATACTGTGTCAAACCAAAATAACACACTTATCAGGTCAAGCCCAGAAGTGTAAAATTCTTTGACCAATATGAATATCATTTAATTCTTTAGGAAGCCTGAGGAAAAAACTCTAAAGACTAAATTATTATTTCCCCTATAAACAGTATCACCTCCACTAAACTATTTCACTAAGGTAAGAAAAACTAAGCTACAGAAAGCGTTTTAAGAAAACCCAGTCAGAGTTTTGGATCCCACTGAAATCAGTGCTGGTTGGGTACTTCAACACTTTTCTGGATTTCATTATATCTACCATTCAAAGCCCATTAGTCATGGAATATACTGCTGCTGTCAAAAGGACCATTCTGCTCCACATCAGCTGTGTGTGGCAGCTCTGTGTGTAAACACCTGCTGGCACATCCTGCAGGTCAGTCTGCCCACCATGGGTACTGAGTGTGCACAATTCCCGGATGGGAGGCAAGGCTGGAGGGAAGCTGAGGACTGAAGCTGTAGCAACCAGCTACAGGAATACTTAATGCTTGCATGTATTCCTGTGTTTCTTACTCTTCTGCAAAATATCCTTATGATTTTGCATAACTGTGCTTGCTGAAACATTGTTTTTTTCAAGTTGAAATATATTTTTCATCAGTAGGATTTAAATAAACAGTTATGTAAGTTTTGCAACATTTTTAAACTTTCTCCTCTGTTTAGTGGCGCTAAAGCAGATTTAGGGAAACATTCACTAAGAGTTATTTTAGGTTTTACAAGGGAAACTCAAAAGATTGAAACACACTGTTCTGTGCCAGACAGAAATTTGAGTAAGTTTAAATTTAGATGTTTGTTTCTGAGACAACTATAAATGTCTCACAGTCTTTATATACTAATTATCATATTCAACCAGCAGAAAGAATCAGCAAGCCTGAGTCTACCTGTAAGAATAAAAATTATAACCATAAATAATATTAAAATAACATTATCACACAGCATTTTTACTGTAAGTGAAAATATGTAATGAATCTCTAGGAAAGGATAGTCCCATAATTATACAGTGGCCAAAGAGTGACGGATTTCCAACATTGTCTTTGGAAAACAATTCTGAACTACGCACAGGTTCCTGAAGACATCTGGGGAAGTGGGGAGTGGGAAGGAAGCAATAATCACACAAAATGCCCCCCTTTACTAAAGAAGATTTTGTACTAAATCAAAATCACTTCCCAGAAAAACCTTAATACAAGAATACAGGAAGACACACCAAAGCTTAGTCATTGTTTGCAAGTGGTAAAGCCCAGGGGCAGACAATCAGCATTTTCCCTCTGTGAGACTGAGTTAATTCTGCATCAACCTGTGATGGAAGAAAACTACACTGTCTCAAAAACGGCAGGAAAAGGAACATCACCTCAAGCATTACACTTTTTTGGGGGTTTGGGGTTTTTTTTTGCTGTTTTTGTTTTGTTGGGAGGGTTCTGTTTGTTTTGTTTTCTCTTTTGAATTTGTTGTTTCTGGGGGTGGAGGGCTGTTTTTTTAAGACTATAACTGTAACTTGACTGTGATGTTTTGGAAAACCATTCACTCTTTTACAGGCATGGAAAATGCATGTAACAAATTGCAGAGTTGGGATCAGAAGACAATGCACGACTTTTTTCTCTTAAATGCCCATAATATTTTAGAATATCAATTTGTTTCTCGCTTCATACTTTGCACATCAAATGTTCTATCCCTGTCCTTAATTCATATTTATTTTTTACCTGTTCTTTCTCTGGTCAAACACATTTTTTTTGACCTTTCTTTCTTTTTCTCTGGCCTGTAACATCTCTCCCTATTTAGAAGGACTTAGCAGATCTGTTTCCTTTCCCTCTTCCTTTGGTGGCTGATAGGTCGGGTTGATTTAGCCAATAAGACTTCCCTTACGGTATTTCTTGATTTCTCTACTCTGCTTATACATCAACAAATCCACTTAGGAAAACAAAATTGTCTTTAAAACAAGAAGGTAGAATTGCTCATCTGTAAAAGAGGATGAAAACCTCAGCTCAGTATCAACAGAAAGTATTTAACTTCCCAGTGGGAAAACAAAAGCAACAGGCCCAAGGATCCCCAAAGTGGCTACCTAAAAACCACAGGTCACATTGAAAAATTCAGCTTATTTGGAAAATGAAATAATACTTATATAGCTAACCTATTTCAAAGATCTTATATTTTGTGAAGAATTTATGCAACTTCTAAAGGAAATCGAAGAATTCAGACCACTTATACTGGACTTCTAAATGAAGATTATAAATTACTGTATGATCATTAGAAAGGCTATATAACTTCCTATTTCACCACAGTTAGGAGAGAAATAAACCAGAACTCTGGCTCACAGCTAGTTGCTCAGATGTTTCAAATGAGAGAACGATCATAAATAACAGCAGACTATCCATGGGTTCCTGAAGCCATCTTCCAAAACAAACCACTCTCCAACAGGTCACATCTGCTAAGAAGCCTGGTTTCCCAGACACCTGCAGTGAAGGATTCTTCTTCCAGTAGTCAAAATCAGCTTTGTTTTTAATTTAGCAAACTTTCGTCTTTTCAGAGACAGAAGGTGGCTTACATTATTTCTGTAATGGTCAAGGAAGCTTGTGTATACATACCATGACACAAGAATTACTTTTTAGGGCTGAATTTAAAATGTATACAGTAACACTTCTTAAAAATAATTTACATTTTTAACTTTTTGGCCTAGCTTTTTGAGGGGAAAAGCACTTCTGGTTTCAGTGCTATTAAAAAAATAAAAGTAAAGAAAGGCATTTAGTCTGTCACATGAACATTACAGATTTTACTACATTGGTCCAGTTCCTCCTCAGTTTACTGTATTGCAAGGTCTGCTTTTCCCAAATTAAAGTGAAAAAATACTTTCCCTGCCTTTTTTTGTTTGTTTGTTTGTTTTAATAATAATGCTAATGTGAATGTGTTGGGAAAAACATACAAGATGGCAACATGTAGTCCTCTTTTGGAAAATACAAATACAGTACAAGTGGCAGAGAAAGAACAGTCTATAAACAGAACAATAAATCCAAACTCATCTTCCAAACATTTGAAAGTACTTACACACGTGCAGCTTAAGCCTCTTATAAGTGCCTGTGAAGCACTTGATCAAAATATATAGGGAATAAAATGCATTGTGTGTACACATCTCGGAAATGCAAGAGACCGGAACCTGAAGTGTACAATGTTAAGATCTGAAAGAAATTGCAAGAAGTATTCAGAGAAGCAGAGTTGTATCTTTAAAATCCTACATAAATACTAGGAGTTGCAGCCCTCCCCCTATTGTTACACTATCAGAGTCCTTAACTGAAGAAACGGGTAGGACTCGATTTTTGTGCATCCATCTACAGGGGAAAAAAAAATAGTTTACTAAAAGACTGCCTTCTATAAAAATGAATCACAAGACAGATACTTTTATCTACTTTTCATCCTCAACCAATAGACCAATCACATATGGTAAGAGCTGGCAGGACATCTTCAAGGGAAAAGTACTCCAAGGTCAGCTCATGAAAGAAAGCTTTTACAGGATGACAGGGGTACTGAACCTCCTTTGGCTGCTGATAACATCCTTGTTGTCAGCTCAGCACTAAAGCAATGATTCCAAACACAGCATTAGTACAATAAATCCGTTCATGCAAGGTAAGAGGGCATAAAAATGCCCAAAAGCATGGTAAGATTGAAGTATCCCAGCAGCCTCTTCTCAAGGACATTTGAAGTACATTTTACTGGTTCTACAATCACAGAGACAGGCAAAAAGTCCAAGAAATTCCCTCATGACTCCAGTCCATCTTTTCACTTTGCTTATCCCACATAAGACATCTGTCTTAGGCTCAGTAACCCAGCAGTTACACAGAGCAGCCCTGGATGTCCTTTCAGTCAGCATCAGGCACAAGTAAAGAAACTACTGCTCATTTCTCAATTTTCTATGGCCCAGGAGTTCATGTTTCCCCCTCACTGTTTTTATCAGATAAAACTGTATTTTGTGATAGCAGAGTTCTCCACAACATCTGAAATAGCTACACAACCCCAGCAAGGAAGCTGCACTGTTTATATTGCATTTTACATTCTTTTTCAGTCACACTTGTATTTAATAACAACAAGAACAAAAATTTACATTTGTAGCCAATATTTGTGTTTTCCATTTGGCAGTCCTGATTATTTCTCTTACAGAGCAGAGCTAAAACTGACTTGGCAGGTTGGATTTATCAGCATTTCATCTGCTAAACCATTCCAGCTAGAAAGCCAACAATATTGTCAACAGTTTTAAGAAACAAGTTTCTTCTTGAATTATGTGACAAACTCACAATGAACACAAAATCCAAACAAACAAGAAAATATAAACAGGGCTGGAGGGAACCCAAACAGATCAACATTTAAAGATTTGTTTTTTGTAATCCCTAAAATAGAAGTTGTATCTAGTGACAAGTACTTCAGAAAGACAATTTTCTTTTTTAAACATTAAATACACCTCCCAAGTCCGCAAAGCATCTTCCACACTACTGTACCATGAAGGAAATAAAGCCCAGTCACAAATTTTACCTACAGTTATGGTAATTGTCAAATGTGACAGTTTTTCAAATATTGACTCCCAGAAGTAAAAACAATCCTATGCTCATCACTACCAGAAATACAAATTTTACAGGACTAACTCGGTCTTAAATGATAATTTCTGTGAAAAACAACACAATTATACAGGTCAAAATTTCAGGAACAGTTGTACTGACAACACACAAAAATGAAATTTATATAATACTTAAGACAAAGCAGCAGTAAAACCTGATTTTAATGCCAAAATACGTACGCTTATATAATGAAATATTTGGATAGTTTTGCTGTGCATTATATTTATTTGTAGATTCAATCATTCCTTGTTTATTAACAGAGTTGTAATAACATCCTATTTTAATACCAAATCCTTCAATTTTTTTTTTTTTTTTAAATCAATCAACCAAAGTTTGGATCTGAAGACAGGAGTAGTCTCCATTAGTTACAAGAGATTTCTGATGATTTATTAAGGAATATATCTCCGAAAAATACAGTATAAGTAAAATTTTCTACCATTAAAGATGTGATAACTTCACTGTTCATCCTCTCAGAAGAATCACCTCAACACTCTTATTTTCTTTCAGAGCTTTCTCCCTCTAGATCCTGATTCCTGCTCCTGAATCTATTGTCATTTCTAAGCTAGAGTCCTCAGATCATCACTGTTAATGATTGTGACCAAATTCAACGCATCTAAGGAAAGTATGCATTGGTTGACAAACAAGGGTGTTGCATTCCTACTGCACCTACTTCAGACAAAAGACCGAGTACTGTGGTACTACAAACAAAATAAGAAAAGGATGGGGTCAGAATAGAAAAGGAGATCTCATGTATTTTACATCTCAATATCTTCCAGAAGATGGGGTTATGAAGGACAAAATAGGATGGTAACATGGACATGAAGCATCACTCACCATTTCCTGAGATGCATATTTTGGATCTTCAGGATCAACTGACCAGTAGCAGTAGTCAAAGCTGAAGGCCACAATTTTTTCTCTAGAGTCCCAACTGCTATCAAGCCTACTGTCAACCTGACAATAAAAGGAAAAAGACAGAAAGACCAAGTCACTCTGAGGCTGGCCCCAAAAAAAAAGCATTTTCCAAGTTAATGGGAAGTTTATCTAGGACTTGTCTTGTGGAAAAGAAATGGCAAAGAGTTAAACCTTTTTAGCCATTTTTCTTCGGGGCTTAGAGTGAGGTGGAGACATCCATGACAAACCTGCTAGAGCATTTTTACTGAAGGGTTCATTTACTACAGCTAAGGTTCTCCAAGACACATACAATAAACATAAATCAGCTACTCTTCATAAAGTCTATGTATTGGCAGGAAGCTTTATAAACCTTTTGATATTCCTCTGAAATTCTTCTGTTTCACAGAAAACCACATCACAGAAATGAGGCTCCAAGTGATAAAACCATTTTCCCACTGCATAGTTGAATACGCAGGTCTCTTCCCCAGTTTCCCCTTTGCTTTGTCGTGGTTGAAAGCTAATGCTTCTGCCACTGATGCTGCCCAATCCAAATTTAACCTTTATGGGCTGCTAAAAATGACAGTGAAGCTTGTCTAGCACATCTACAATTACTGAAATTAAAGGAATTGTGTAAGTCTTTCCATATAATCTTGCCTAAGTGATTGGTAATAAAACAGATAAGCTTATGAACACTCAGAGGAGGAGAATAATGAGACAAAACATGATACAAAATTAACACCGTATACACATAATTTTGATCTAATTGGTAACTTTATTATAACCTCAACATTCACAATAACTTAAGCAGAGGAAAAAGCATGCATGCTCCAGAGCTCTCAAGGAGGATGATGGCTACACTCAGTTTATTCTCATAGCTCTTGGTATTTTACCAAGGCCTGAAGTGTAGCTTTAAACAATTTTCTCTATTTCATGCAAATCAGTTGCCCTCTGAGGGGAAATATGAAAGGAGGAGAGATACAGGGAAAGAAGTTATCCAGATGTTAGTAACAGTAAGGTATGCAAAAATCCTAAACAATTTACCAACAGCTATGAATGATGGCATGCAGTACGATTGCAGAAGCTTTGATAAATACAACATACAGACAACTACCTGTTACATCCCTTCTCATTTCTCCCCAAAAACACATGAACTAAACCCAAACCAAAACAATCCTTCCTCACACTTTGGCTGCAATGGTTCTTGAACTGGCTGTGCCAGTTTAAACTTCTCCCTTAATACTTTATTCTATTATAATGACGCAATAGCCAAGCAAACAGAGAAAATTATCAGGACATCAGGATTCTTATATGGGAAAGAGGAGACAACAAAAAGCATACCTTTATATTTCTGACTTTTGCCACTTTGTCATCAACTTCTACAATCACTTGTCCTCCTTCTGCTCTCTCTCTGGAAACAGAACATATTTTTTAAAATCCACTTAAAATACAAAGAAACAGAAAGGTCCATGTTCAATTTCTGAACTTCAGAGATTTATGTTTACTTTAGCAAACTGCAAATCAGAGCTATAAAACAGATACTTCAGACATCAGATATACACAGATAAAATTCTCTGACATGAAGTAGCAATTGCAGATCTGCATTGAGGTATCTCAATAGCAAGGGGCTAAAAAACACCAAGACTGTGGAGAATAAAGAGCTTTGAAGTGTTTTTCCTAAATATATTGTTAGGATTTTATTTCTGTTTAAGAGTTATTGCTTTAAATTACTTTTACAAGGAAGTAGAGTGGAGCACTGGCTGTGCTTTGTGGGGTAGGGATCCATGTCACAGACTTACGAGCCACGAGAGCCATCAGGTTGCACTGTCTGATTTTTCCCACTTAATCCCAAGTGTTTGTTGTAGTCCTCAAAAAAGTACTCTTTAGGGGAAAAAAAAAAGGCACCAAACAAACAATAAAACCAAAAAACTGTCCTGAAATGTAAAATGGACAGGATTGTTTCTCAAGTGCAAAGGACCATGCACTCATATATACTGTCTAAATCTGTCACCGGAAGAAGCTATGACTGGCTACAACAGACAATTTCCACATCCAAAATGAGTCATACTGTAAAAGAATAAAAAATGGGTGTGGACAAAGCGAAAAAAACAACAACAAAACAAGAAAAACAAACAAACCAAAAAACCCCACAACACACCAAAAAAATCCTCTCAAACCAAATTCATCTTGTTTCTGGACTGACAGCAGGATAGCTACCTGAAGATAAGGATGTTCTTATTTCTCCATCTCAATAATTATAATAGATTTTTTAATACATAGTAGGATAGAACAGAGGAAGAAGGGGTCAGTGTCCTATTTCTCCAACTTTGGTACTGAACCACTAAGAAGAAGACAAAGATGCTTTATATTTCCCCTATATTTTGCTTTGTGGTCTGATACTGACAAATCTTGTAAGATGCAACTTTCTGACAAAGGTTTAATGAAGGCTAGTAGCCTTGTAAAGCTGTCAGAACTTGGTTTAGAAATAAAAACAATTTTGTCCTTAGTGCAGTTTGTCAAATTTTATTAAAATTAAGCTGAAGACACACTGTCATTTGGGGTTAAATGTATATCTATCTCCTGATTATCAGCTGGATCAGTTTCATGAGGTCAGTTTAAAACTAGGTCAGATAAAACAAGAGTTAGAAAAGTGAAACCCAGCTGACAACTGCTCATCCTGTCCCTAGACCTTTAACAGATTCCTTTATACGTGTGCAGAAATATTTAGTCCCCCATCAATTACCATGTGCCTTCACAGAAGGCTCTAACTTCCAGGTGGCCCAAAGCGCCTCATCCCCTGCCTTTGGGTCTCTCCACTTCTCAGTTTTTAACCCACGCTTTCTGTTCCAAAACAAGATTCAAAACAATGCCTTAGGACACTTAAGACTTCCACAAAGACAGTCACTGTAGCATTTGAGTTTCCCAAGGATAAAGAGGTTTTAAGCACATTTCTGAGCATAGCTGTTACCATTTTGCAGACAGAAATAATGCTTTACCCCAGAGTCTCTTGCTTCACACTACTGAATTTTGAGGTACCTTTCTTGACACAGACTGAGCTTGGTATTTCCTGTAGTACATAATTACACATAGAAGATACAAGGACAGCTTCCAGAGATTTTAGTTAAAATCTCTGTGAGTGTTCAGCTGTTCAACACCTCAGTCACCTGAGCCCCAAGCCAGATCCCAAGAGAAAGGGAACACATAATGTACAGCTGGGTACCAAATGTTGCATTACGTACAGCTGAGTACAGAATGGCTCCCTAAAGAACAAATGAACAAGGAGCAGTGCCTAAGGATACAGGCTGGGAGTACCTGAGCTAGAAATGTGCAACTGATGCGTTTAACTTTATAGATGTTTTGACAAGCAAATGCTTTCCAGTGTAAGTTACTTAGCGGACTTTGATATCCATGTACAAATCTCTGCCAGGTGAGCTAACAGACAAAGCTGACAATTACCCTGTACAGCAGATCTAAGAGGCAATGGGACATTTTGACAGAATTTAACAATATTTTAAGAACAGCAGAATACACAAGACCAGAGGGATTGTTTAGGAGAGAGCTTGCTTTGGTTACACGAACTCTTTCCTTCACTGCCAAAGTACGATCTTGGCCCTGTCCTGTTTCCGAATCCCATAAGCATCCTTAATTTTCAGTCCTTAATGCTCCAGTCTTACCAGCCTAAATAGTTCACTGAGTTCCTATCCCTCTCCTCCTATGCACACACATCTTCCCCTACAGGTATCTGCAATGTGTTCTCACTGGCATCATGCCCATCTTCCTCAGGGCATTCTTCAACCGCTCTGCAGGTCTTGTGTCCCCTCTCTACTGCACTGTAGCTAGCCATAGGCAGATCTCTCTGCTCCAAAGATACATAATCCTGCTCTTCTTGTTGGTTCTTCCAGTGTACAACCCAAGTTTACTTGTACACTTCACAAGTAAACCAGTGTTTGTTCCTGGATATGTGCTGAGGGCAGAAAACAGATTACTGAGAATAAATCAAAGACCTTGGTCTCAGGTCCCATTCCTGGGCTTCAGCTGTGACTTGGACAACACTGAGCCCAACGTATTAAAGCAATGCTCAAACAATGAGGTTTTTTTACTTAAGGGGATGATGCAAGCGTGATTTGGTCAACACTAGAGAACTCAAGCTGAGAGAAAGCAGATCCCTTCAAATTTTTACCTGCTTTGCTATTACAAGTCTTCACTGAGCATATTAAAGAGTTTTAACGATTTGGAACTTGGGCAAAAATGGGTAGATTGAGATGGGAATCACATCAGATTTCAAATTTTAAAATCAATTGGGGAATTCAAATAAAAGGTCCCCCTAAGTAGCTTTTATATGTTTTAAAACATGATTTCCCCATAACCTTATCTCCGGCAGCAGCTGAACTGTTCTGGGTGAAGCTTAAAAATAATTCTAAGCAACCTATTCTGAAAAAGGCATTTATGAATAGAACATTTGTGCTCAAATGGATGAAATCTGGAAAAGCTTTTAATCGTTTTAAATGCCAGGGTATTCTAACTGCAGAAGTAAGGCAACCCCAACAATAAACAGTGGTGTCAACACAAGCTATAATAATTACATGAAACTCACTACTTTCAGTCCACACATGTTACACATAACCTTATGAAAAAGTGACTTTACTCTGTGGGTTCTTAAAAACTGATGCTCTCACAGGCTACAGCCGTTACTAAAGATTAAAGAGGAAATTCCAAACACAAAACTTTGAGATACAAAAAATCTCTGGATAAAAAAAATATATACTTATATTTACATACCTACTTATATTGAAATAAACATAAATCTAGTAAAATGCAAACAACACAAAATGAAATTGCCACCTTTTACCAGAGGATATAAAAGATTCCACACTGTGCAGTCATAAAGCTTAATGCAGCAATCAATCTCACAAAACAAGATAGCCACCAGAAAACAGGGACAGAACTAAAATCTCCCCTAACTCTAGGTGCCTAGTCCAAGCACTCAGACTTTTATCTTAACTCCAGACTGTTGCTGAAAGATGCAATTTCTCTCTGCTGCTCCAACCTCCCACATGTGTTTCTACTTTCTAGCAATCACACACCCATGCAATGACTCAGATCAGCTGTGACCAGGCAAACCCCCCTCCAGCCCCCACCAAAATAAATAATCAAGGTGTCAGAGGATTCTCAAGCCCTTCCAGAGCACTGAGCCCAGCAGTTACACAACCTGCTGAGCCAAAGCAAGAGAAAGGGCAGGACCAGGTGGTGGGGGGAATGGAGACCCTTCTCTTCTGCTGCAGCTTACAGCCAGAGACCAAGGAGCATGAACCTGTCAGCTCTACAGACTATGCATTTGAACTCTCATTTATATCACACTTCATTTAGGTACAAACAGAGAATTTGGGGAAAGAAAGCACAGTTTCCTATCTAAAGTCCAAGAGGAAAAATAGACTCACAACTGTTCTAGATATTTTGACCTTCACTTCAAATTGCAAACACTACAAAAGCTCAGCAAAACCTGTGTTTGTCAGTACAGTCTCACCTACAAGTGCAACAGTTTGCATCTGGATGATAAAGCAACCCATCATCCTTAGGAATGGGTTCTTTGCTCCACAGGTATGAAAACTATTTTTTGTACCAATAAAATCAACTTCAAACTATGCTTCTCTAGTAACACATTTGACTTCTGCTCAGAAGTCACTATGGCCCTAACATTTAGTATCCCCATCCTCTCTTCTCCTCTACTTCTTGAAAAAGGCATGCTGTGTTTGGGAATTGCCTCTCCTAAATTATATTCCATGAAAACAAGTTACCTGTACAAAAATAAATCTGTAGAAACACCACTTAATGGTGCTTGTCCCAGGGAGGACCTGCATCTTCTCGGTGACAGAAAGCTTTTGAGAAATGCAGATCCAGCAATGGAACAGGGCTGTAATGGGGAGCTACAAGGGAGACCTGGCAGCAACAAAGCTGCTGCAGCAGTTCAGAAAATACAGGCAGCCCAAAGGGAATCTCATACCATTTCCTGTTGCTATGAAAAATCATTTTTGCAGCCAAGATGTAAAGCTAATGTCATCCCCCAGGGACAAACACTGCAAGAATAAGCCAATGGGAAAGAATCCTGGGAGGATCAAGACCCTGGAGAGGGACACTTCGACAGCTTGTGAGATGAGTTCAGACACAGAGCTGCAATGAGGTATGCAGAGCTGGAGGAAGCAGAGGGTGGAAAGAAAGGGGGAAGTTGTTTTTCTACACATTCTAAAATTTTCCCTCTTCTCCTCCACCCTCTCAGATAACAGTCAAGCACTTGGAGAACAAAGGAAGTTGACTTCTTAAAACTTGCCTGTTTGTTTTAGGACCATGTACATGTGATAAAGCAAAAGTACTGTAGCCATTAGCAGTAGACATGTCATGCAACAAAAGTTTCTACAAATACAGGCCAGCAAAGTACTCACCAGAGTAATAAATGTACCAAAGCCAATATATACAACTTGAGTATAAGAAAATTCTTACATGATTTTATAAAGAAGCTTCAAAAATAACCCTACAATGTAATCATTGCAAGTACTTAATGCTTTCCTGCCAGTTCCCACCACTGAAGCTAACTCCAAATTCAATCTCAACCTGTACTGAAACACAGTCCCTCAAAAGTAGTGTGCCAAGAACATCAATCCCTCCCCTCCTGCAGAGGCTCTTCCAGAAAAAAGAGTAGCCTTCTATGGCAGGAGGTATACCAGCAGTTACTGCTGCTGTCTCTTGGACTGTCACTTCCCAGGACATGGCCCATGCCTCTGGCAGCCTATAAGTAAGACAGACATTTACCACTTGCGCCTGGGGGCACTTTCTGCCATCTAATGGCACACCTATGCAGTCACCATGCCAGCAGCTTACATATAATCCTGAAGAAAATCTAGCCCAAGTATTTCCTTGGTCATGAAGTCCAAAGGTTTTATGGGGAAAACTTCAGTTAATCAGATTAATCTTTCCTTTCCATTAACAATATGTTATACGGTGTCTCTGACTCTTGTTTATTGGCAGCCTTGGCAGAAGTATCTTTGAGAAGCTGCCATCTTTGCAACCAACCTGGCCATGGAAACAAAGAAAAACTATGCAGGGCTTATTCTCATCTTTGCTAGTCTTCAGAGAATAGTGTTGGGAGACCAAGGCTGCAATGAGAAGAGCACTAAGAGTCCATGCTGCTCCATCAAAAATTGTAGAGAATGTCAAAACTTCCAGCCATTAGAGTTTCTGCATTCCACTGACAACTTAAGTTACCTCCAACCACAACTTTCCCAAACACAGCAGCCGTCTACAACACCAGCATAATATGTTTCCTTATACCTGCTGCTGTGACCTGTCAAAGTCGAGGTGCTAATAGTATGAACATCCTCACTTTGGCCAATGCAGGACTTTTTAATATGTAAAAATAAAGTATCAACAATCAAGTAAATTTATCTAAGATTCATTTTCAATGTTTCTCATTATTCTCATTAACTAATACCATTTTCGATATTTCTCTTCAAAGTCAAAACTGTTTCACTGGTTCTTGCAAAAGGGAGTGCACAGCTGGTCAGCAATCCTCCGACCAAATTCAGAACAGATGTTTATAAATAAGTCTAAACTCTCTATTGGACCCAAGTTCACAGAGTTCACCAAGACAGCACACCGCTATACAAGACATGAGGCTCAAGTAATTTTTTGAGGCTACTCAGAGATGCATGGAGCCTTCATTGGCTCTCACAATGCCGAACAAACCTGAAAGTCAAAAAATCACCACTCCTAGCGAACACTGTTATTCTTGTGTGGTTTCCCCCATTCTCTTTTGCAAATACTTTTATATAGCAATAAAAATATGAATGTTTGGTGCAGCTATGAACATGAGGCATCTTCCTTGATAAATCCAAGTCAGAAATACTCCTGATGATACAGCAGTGCTTTGAATTGTGGAATAATGATGTTTTCTTTTCATGCAGAGACATGGAGGGGAGGAGGGAAGAGGAGAGGAAAAAGGTTTTTTCATCTGTCATACCACCAGCATTTAAAGAAGCATGAAATTAGGAGGATTTAAAACAAAGCTACAGTCCAGTCAGTGCAGTTTCATCCACCCTTGATTTTACAGCTGTTTACTGAGCAATGACAGTATAATTCAGACTTTTGCATCAAAGGAATCCTGTGCAAATGCCACGTTTTCCATGCAAACCAGAATGAGGATACAGGAGTCAGATTTCATTCCCTGAGACCATTATTTTGTGAATGGCCCATATAGGGATCAAACCTAGAACCCCGGTGTTATCAGCACTGTGCTCTGACCAACTGAGCTCATCTCAGGGTCATGCAGAGTTCTGCTCTTCTAAGAGGCTGGAAAGTATGCCCTTCACCAAACATAGAAAACTTGTTTCCTGTTACTTCAAGAAAAATACATCTGGGAAAAGCTGCTGATGCAGTACCCTTTATAAAGTAACAGATGTGTCTTACGGAAACCACCTGCTCATGCCAAGTACAGATGCCAAGAGAAAAGAGCAACCACCTCAATGACAGCTTACATGAAACTTTAAATAATAGTCTAAGTAAAAGAAAAGAACTAATTTGCCAGAGGGGGGTAAATATGTCAATATAACCTTAACAGAATCCACAAATGTTGAAATACATTTTTTTGGAGAGAGAGACTTTATAAAACCAAAATTAAAATCTCAACTTTTCTTTTAAAAATCCTAGCTTTGGTGTGGAAAAGAAGCTTGAAATTATGAGCAATGCTTAAACAATGCAGTTTGCACAGATTCTCAAACAGCAAAATACTCTTGGAAGCCTGAGACATCTCTCTCCCACCATCAGGTACCAATCCCAAAACCTATGGCTTTTGAGACAGTTCAACTATCACTGCTTGAAGAAAGAACGGTTCTGTAACAGAGGGACACATAGGAATAACACTCACTCAACTACCACAGCAGATAAAAGTAGATGAAAATCTGCCTTTCTCTATGTGTGACAGGCAACAGCACCAAAGTCACAAGGAATATATAAACAAAAATATACAAGGAGAACAACAACAAGCTCCAATCTGCTGTTGCTTTAATTTTATTTTGATAAAGCATTTAACATCTGTTATGCATAAGATTCAAGGAATGTTTTCTACAAAATTTATGACAAGTTTTCACTCTTGTCAGCAGTAGACCACATTGCTGTATCTAAATTCTTGTGGTTACATATGAACATGGAGAATAGCTGATAGCACAGTCTATAAAACAGCAATAAGTCTTCCTTGCAAAATAATCCTTCCTTTGCTTGCTATAATGTGATTACAAAGAACAAAGGAGATAGAGCACAGCAGAGCCTAGTTAGCAAAGTAAAAACCAACAGTGATTTAGTTTGCATCATTTCTAAAATGATCTGAAAGTGATTTTATTTTTCCACATAGCTTTCCTTTTAAATAGAAATAGATTTAAAATACTCACACCATGATGCACCCATCAATCAAGTTTCTTTCTCATCTATTCAGTGAAGCTATGCTCAGCACACTGCTCAGGTCAGCCTCCCACACCAAGCCATTTTCTGGAAACTCTGAGTAAGAAACCATCCCTAAAATTCCCTCCCAGGTATGGGCTTGCTCACCTGAGTTCTTAGGACCTCAATCTTATCTCCTCCTTCCCATCCTGTCCTCAAGCCACATTAACTGCTGAGGAATGCAGATTCCAGGAAGGCAATTAGAGGAAAATGTCATGCAGAACAGCAGTAATGAGGAAAACAACTGTTGCAGCTCAGAGTGTGATAGTAAACATCGGTACAGCTGGAAGTGTGCTTCAGCTTTGCCATCTGGGACTACCCAGATATTTCTTTGATGCTTTCATCTGCCAGAGAGTGGAGGACAAAGTCAAGAACTCCGGAGGGGACTGGGGAAAACATAGCTGGCCAGGAGGCTTCAGGTTACAGCTCAGAAACAATGCAAAGCAGAAAAAAGGGAAAGGGCAGCTTTTGGATCAATTAATCTGTTTAGCAACTCTTTCAGGTGACGTGCTTGTGAGGGTCTTAGAGGATGGGAAAGTTCATTTCTGAGTAAGTAAAGACACCAGGAAAGACCATCTCAAATAAGAGCTCTCTCCTTTTCCAGGCCAGAGAAGCAGCTGAAAAGTGGAGATGATATTTTCAACAGCAGAATATATCTTGTTTTGCTCAGTCCTGCACAAGTAACTCCCAAACTTCAGGGTACTATCCCTGAAGCAAAGTACTTTAAAGTTTCAAAAAGCCTCAAAAGGCAACTTGGGTGCCCCAGTGTCAACTTTTTAACTAACAACACCATAACTTTACAAGAGAACCAAGCAAATTTGCTATGAATGACTCTACCCATGTCTCAATCCACAATTCATGAAGGAATGCAATGTCTTCTAGTCACTGGTGCATACTAAGAAAAGAACCCTATAGAAATGCATGAGATTTCTCATAGAAGAGTATAGAGCACTTTTTTTTTTTGTTAAAAATTCTTCTTTCCTATCTCTGACTTATGTAGCAGCTCTCAAACTACACTGATAATGGACTGAATCCTGGGTACACACAGACGAGCTGAGACCAGCTGGATGGAGGGCACAAGATGTAGTGGAGCCGGGAGGGAAAGGCACCAGGCAGCTGTGCTCCGTCGTGGTCCCAACACCATGCTGCCCTGACCATGTGGGTCACTGCCCTCCCAGAGGGGTCCCGTGCACAAACAGCCCTCCCTCTCTCCTCTCGTGTAACACAGGGCTGAGATTCTCAATAAGAGCAATCAGCAGCCCCAGGTAGGTACTAGAATCGTGATAGGCTATGACAGCAAAGGGACAAATATGTTTGAACCTAGCAGCACATAAAAACTAGCATTTGTTTGTGCTGGCCGACATAAAAAAGCAAAAGGACGTGTCCAACACAGCAGGGGTTTCTGTAGCATACAAGCACCCAACACACTAATAAGAGAGCTACACAGGTGCAAGGAGAGCCCTGGACACAGTACTGAAATACTTGAATACTTTCTCAGCCAGTCACACCATTTCCAAGTCTGGAGGGTAAGGTCTCCAGTCACAGCGCCACACGGCAGACTGCAGTGTCGGCATCCTCCAGAGAGCAATCAAAAAAGAAAGAGGAACAACATTCCTAATTCACATAGTTACATGCTAGCATTCAAAGTGTTTCCATCAACAACTTCTGACTGACAGCCAAAAATAACATTACACTTCCCTTACAAAAGTCTGACATCCAATAGACAAAGCATTAAGATGTCCAGAAATAAACCATAAAGGGCTTTCATCAGTTCCCAGCTCCTATTTAATACTTCATTATTACCTATGGCTATAGACAATTTAATGCACCCATTCAGACTTCCATATTTCATTCTAAGAGGGAAACATATTAACACAGAGCAAGCATCCCTGTAACCACAAAGTAACAAATCTTTTTTTAGTACGAAGAATAGTAAATGTGTAATTAAGACTTTTAAATGTTACTCCGGGGAAAATATTTGACTGAATTTATACCCAATACTATATTTTTGTGATTAAAAAAGTCATTTAGTCTGTTAAAGAATGACTGATAGCATTATGAAGAACACTGGCTACAGGCGGTTTAAACTTTAGGCAATGGAAAAACATCAGCATTTTGTGTAACCATGATTGCTTTATATCTGTCGTGGATTATTTGGCCATAGGAGTTCTCTGTCAAAGACTGCACTGTCATGGGCACCATACAGATGCAGAACAAAAAGACCTCTCTTTGCCTTATGCTCAATAACAAAAATTTCGACAGTCCTGCATTAACATTTTTTAATGTCTGAATTTTCTGTAAATTTTCAGATGCAAAACCAATGTTCATTTGCAATTGTAAATTAAATGAAGAGCAGCAATGAGAAAGTTTGCATGATAGTCTAGAAACAACCAACTGACCCATGAGTTCTAGCCTTTGCCTGCAGCTTTCCAATTTCTGGTACTCTTAAAAGCCAGGTTTAGTATTTTTGGCTGGAATGGAGTGTGCAAATTACAGTACTTCAATCCAGTTGAACTGAAATTTTTACTGTAGGAAGTCTGCCTTTTAAAAACACCCAGAAGATCATAGCTGTGGCAACAGGGGTACCCTGTTGGGGCAATTGCAGAGTATGTGTATAGAGATAGCAAGTGGTTTGTGTGAGGACAGTATGGAAACAGTATAAGAAGCTGGAAGAGAGCAGACCTTTAAGCCCACTGAGAGTTTTTTTCAATGTCTATGAAGGTTACTCAAAGCCTTCATATATTTGGTATTTGCCTCTAGGTCTTTACATTTGAACAATTTTGTTCAAGGCTAGAAAGCAAGTTCTCACAAAAGAGCCTTCACAGAGAATATACCACTCCCTCTTCCCATTTATAAAATATAAAAATCCATCTTAAAATGCTGTTGTTGACCTCGGCTGAGGCAGCACAGTAAAAGGAGCAACTGGCCTATTGCCTTTGGGGTCAAACACCATAAGACTGGTCTCTGCCTCCCTTCCCATCCCATCTGTTACACTATCATGAGTTGAGTAGACGGAATTACTCAACAGTTTCTCCCTGCATTACCACCTGAGTTTCTACTCTCACCATCATACAAACACTTCTGTTTCAGCCTCAGATTAATTCCTCCCATGTGCGAGAAGCTGCCTACCTCTCTGATCCTACCCTCCTCTCCAAACTACATTCCTCACCGCACTGCTGGCCCACACTGATTACACCAAACCTTTTCCTGTTTATCACCTTATCTGACAGTTACAGGTGCTGTTTATTGCTATAACAACATATTCACTATTATGCACTATTTAAAGCATCCCACCAGGAAAAACATTAAGACAGATGTGGTGCAACATTCCTCACCAAGCAGGATCTAGTGAGAGGGAAGATAACAACAAAAAAAAAATCTAATAATATATCCACCACGAAGGCAATACCAAGCAATAAAAGGTTAAACTTAGCTTACTTCAATGATGAAACTCTTCTTTAAACAGGACAGTATCTATTATATTCTCTTCCATTCACAGCTGCACAATAAATCAGAGCTATATAATCCAAGCATGATTTTAAACAAAATTAAGGACAGAGTATTTTTAAAATCAGTTAGCTTTCACTTAAAAGCAAAATGTGTTAAAAACCTGTAAATTGGTTTGCATGTTTCCCTTTTAACACCAGCAGGCTTGTTTTGGGTGAGATTTTTAATTTTATTCAAAACTCTCTGGTGTCTTTTTCCGAAAATAAAATAAAATAAAATAAAAATCCACAGCTAAATAAGAACAAAAGGGTCCAAAATATGCTAGTGTACTGCTGGCTAAATGACTAGGCTAGTTTTCTGGCTGGGCAACTCTTCAAGAATCATTTTCTCTACTGCATGAAAGAGTTATTTATCACAAAAGTCCGTGCAGTCAGAAGACAACATGAGGGACTCGTGCCAAAAAGAAAGGCAGCATCAAATCAAGGAGTGGCCCTCAGAGCTTGTACCACTTTTCAAACCATTCCTGCTTGGAGTGCTATAGCATTTCTCTAACAGGAGGAGTAAATTATCAGCCTCTGACATTTGGGCTGCTTGCTTTTCCTCTTTCTTTTCCTCTCCGAATTTCCAAAGTCTGCAAGGTTTTAAGCACGTATTGTATACAAATAACAGCAGAGCATTGTGCTACCGCATTGTTTGTGGGAGTTGTCTTCAAGCTCTAACATGCAGTTTTTGGGATTTCCATGGGAGCCGAGCAAGCCGGGGAGGGAGCGGAGCTGAGCGACAATGGGAATATCCGGCTCTGCCTCCCGCTGGAAAAAAACAGCAACGACAGCAGGGGAAGGGAAGACTCCAGGACACTGCATGACAATTGTCCTGTTTTGGGGAGCTCGGGAAGAGGCAACTCCGCCTAACAGCTCCGCTGGGTGCCTTTTCTAAGCAAACTTCCCAAGCTATTTAGGGAGGCGGGAGAGGCTGCCGCTGCTCCGGCCACAGCGCTGAGCTCCCCGCGCCCGCTGTCCCCGCCTCAGCCGCGGCGAAGCCGCTCC
>WBMY01002352.1:791249-914845 GCA_013397315.1 Donacobius atricapilla | reverse complement strand
CGGCCGGGCGGCGTTGGGGCGGGGGGACCGCGGCCTGCCGCAGGTCAGTGCTGCCTTCACTCCTTGGAGCGCATCTCCCGTCGGGCTCCCCGTCGCGGCCGCCGACGGGCTGTCCCGGGCTTCATTCCGCACCGCCCGGCTGCGAACCCGGCGTTAATCCCGGGCCTTGGCCCGTGCGCTCGGGAGTAAACCCCGCTGGGGTTACGGAGATGTGTGTCGTGTGTCTGCTAATAGGCACGGCAGAGCAGTCAGGTCTCTAGATAGAGTAAAGGTCTCTAAAAAAGCAAATACAACAGTAGCAGTGTCGCAGGGCAGCGCTGGTAGATGCCGCAGAAATCCCAGCCCGTCTCCGTGGAGAATCTCCTTATGCTGCGGGGCCTCGAGAGAGGCGAACTATAGAAAACGTGAGGTTTTCACACTTAGTTTTAGCTGTGCTTGTTGCATAGTTTCAGTAATCAAACTGCTGTAAGGAACACACCTTAATCTAGGTAATCTTAAGTAAACCTTGAGACTTTTAGGTTTTAGTTATGAGGGAGATGAAAACACAGGAGTGAAGTTGTTCAGTGTGTCAGAATGCTTGCAGTGTTGGGGACAGCGCACATAAAATGACTTTTTACATTTGCTTTATCACAGAGACTTTGGATTGCAGTTCTCTAGCGCAGAGTCAAACTGGCTGACACCATCACTGGGACTCGGTGTGCTTGACAGGGAACTGTTAGGATGGGAAATAGTGCACTAAAAGCCCACCTGGAGACAGCACAGAAAACTGGTGTGTTTCAGCTAACGGGAAAGGGACTTACCGAGGTAATGTACTTGGAGGGGAAACATGGTTTGTGTGTATGACTGACACTTTCAGAGAGAAACTCTTGTTATCGTCATGCACTTGCATACAGGTATTTCTTATAAGCAGTCATGGAATTATTTTTTTTTTTTTCATTTTTGCCTGCCTTGTCTTGTGATTGAGAATTTATCTGTCAGGGCACTTGTATGCTTATGAGCCTATGCTTTACAGTGCATATATGTAAAAGATATTTTCAAGAAATACTAGTTATGATGTTGTGCTTTTAGAAGATGGCTGTAAACTTGAGGGGGACAATATAAATTTTATAACAGTATTGTAACTTAAAAAGATACCATTTGTCACATTTAGGTACTTATGCTGTATGTCATTGTAGACATATGAATAGTCTGTACAGGCTGTTTACTGGGCTGGCAGCAAGCATCCTAGAAGTTTATTATATTAGAAACTATTTGAACTTAGCCTCAACTGCAGAAAGACACAGAATGTCCTGGAACCATATGTCAAGCAACAATTCACAGGATAGCCGAAAATAACTCTATATTGCAATTATTTTCCAAGCCTTTTCTAACATACCTCCTTCTACTGTCCTACCTTCTCTCTTCATTTTATCAAGCCAAAGGAGGATCAAAACCACTGACTTATTCACCAGGACTCCTTGGTGGCGATTGCCAGGTTTTTCTTTTATTCACCTGAGCACCAAGACTCAGTACTCATTACCAAAGTGGTACAGGATGTAAATAAGAATAAGGAAAATGGTATACATAATTATTTTAAAAGGAAAGCAGGCGAAAAACTTTCACATCATACTCCACTAAAATATAGAGTTATTAACTGGCTGTAGAGTATTTTAAATGATAGTCATGTTTAAGAGAAGCACGTAAGAGGATGAAAATGTGATGTTTTTAATTTTACTTATTTGGATGAAAAACTACTCCTTCTAGATATTAGTGTTTTCTTTATACCCCCTTTCACCTCCCCAGATGAAAAAATATTTTTTAAAATATGTATTAAACAAATTTGCTAATCACACTGCAGTGATTGGACTAAATTTATGATACATATGACAGTATGTAACAGTGAGACAACTAAAATTTTAACTGTATGACTTGAACATTCAAATTTGTATCAACTCAATAAATGCTGCATCTTTTTCCCCCTCAATAGTTTCCTGAAGATCTGCAGAAGCTAACAAGCAACTTAAGGACAATAGACTTGTCGAACAACAAAATAGAGCTCTTGCCACCTCTCATTGGAAAATTTTCCTTTTTGAAGAGCCTTGCTCTAAACAACAACAAACTAAGTATGCCTGCTAATTAATATCTCCACTGATTTTTAAAATAATAACTCATTTTCTCTATCAAAACCTAAATTTAATTATGTAGCTCTCACAAGATGCAAATGGGGGGTTTAGTTACCTAAACTGAAATCTTTTGAATTCATGTACAGCATAAAAACCTCTAAATCATAAATTCTACGAAACTAGTTGTCACTTAGTGTATTATCAAGTTTACAATGACACATGAGTACTTAAACCCACAGAGGTTTTGTGCTGTCACTTAACCTGACATGAGCGTTTAACAGTGGCAGATGGTTTAGTATTTGCCTAGAGAACGGGTAATGAAGATTACGTGTGGACAATGTTGCTGGCCATTCAGCTGTTGTTACTGTTTCTGTTAAACAAACATCCATCATAATGGAAAAATCACAATGAAGAAACTGGGGGTTTTATGCATGAAGTATGTATTATCTGCCTTTTTGAAAAAAAAACGAAGATAATTGACAAACCTTGCTGACTCTATCGTGCAGCTCAGGAGTGTTAGAGGTTATACACATGTAGGTGGAAAGAGGGATGAATGGATGCCAGCAGATCTTACCTGGTGATATTTGTATGCTGGTGTGGCACAGTATGAATTATCTCCTAATTTACTTCTGTAAGCTGAGTAATACCTTTAAAGGGCAAAGGTGAAGCTGTGAATTTTCAAGTGTCATAGAACATGCTGGCAAAATGTTAGTAAGGACTAAAACTGGCAGGCTAAAATCTTCTGAATAGTGATTTCAGACCATGATTTGAAGGTCTGCCTTGTCTGCAGATTATTTTTAATACATTTATGGATGATGGTTAAAAAGCACATGTTGTCTGTGGGCTTAATTTTCTGTGCTGGGATCTGTGCCTTCACTGGAAATTGGGGAGGAATTCAGTGAGAAATTACTTAATATAGCACTGTTCTCCCTGCAGAAGCTGATTTGAATTAAATGGGTATGAATGTTTACTGCTCTTTAGGTCATATATTTTTCTGTCATTTTTCTTTAGCTACTTTACCTGAGGAGCTGTGTAAACTGAAAAAACTGGAAACACTACACTTGAATGGCAATCACTTGAGGCAGCTACCAGCTGCATTTGGACAGCTTTCAGCTCTCAAAACCCTGAGCCTTTCTGGAAACCAGCTTCGGACTGTGCCTACACAACTCTCTGGTCTTCGCCATTTGGATGTGGTAGACCTTTCAAAAAACCAGATTCAAAATGTTCCCGACACTGTGGGAGAACTGCAGGCTATCGAACTCAATTTGAATCAGAATCAGGTCTGGTAACTGAGATGTTGTGGGAATGTAGATTTAGGACATGGTTTATCTTGGACTTAGTACAGCCATGGAACATAAGATGAAACCATCAAAACTTTATAGCTAAAAAACATCTCCTGGACACAAATGAGGAATCATAATGAGAATTTGTGTACCAATACATCCAGCTGCCTGATTTAATTAACTAAAAGATCCTGAATTTAGTCATGCAAAAAATTATTTGAACAGTTCTTGAGTAGGAATGTGATAAACAGATGTGTAGGTTGCTTGTCATCATAGAATAAAAAGAAGTTATTTTGATTTTGGATCATTTGTTACTTATGCATTGTTTTAAAGTACTTACTATTAATGTAGTTTTTATTTACAATATGGTAGTTGTTCTGTATAAATCAGAAACAGATCACTTAATATTATCATTGATCACTAGCACTTTAATCCCATTTCTCTTTTCATTTCCACAAGATTTCCCAGATCTCAGTGCAGATCTCCCACTGTCCACGCCTCAAAGTCTTGCGTTTGGAAGAAAACTGTCTAGAACTCAGCATGCTGCCTCAGAGTATCCTCAGTGATTCCCAGATCTCACTGCTTGCAGTAGAAGGCAACCTCTTTGAAATCAAGAAACTCAGAGAACTGGAAGGTTATGACAAGGTTTGTGTTTTGTTTTGGGTTTTTTTGTCTTTTTTTTTTTAAAGAAACTCCTGGTGAAGTCCTTACTCAGAGTACTAAGCATTTATGATGGTCAATAAAAGCACAAATAGTCCATTGGTGGTGTCATTGCTACTGGATTCATAACTAACCTCTGAAAACAACTCCAGGAGTTTTTCAAAGATAACTTTCTCGTAGGATTCAGGGTCAGTGTTCTTTCATCTGTATCTTTGATGGGTAGCTAATAATGACAAGTTTGTCTTCGCTTTGATGCGACAAAAAATAAATGATGCTTTTATACAGCATTCGTTATTTGTTTAACATTAGTTCGTCCTTAACACTGGAGATTTGACCATTAATCTGGATTGCAGCAAATGCCAGAAATGTTTTGGGAGTGTCTTAGTTTGAAATTAAAGCTATAATAGTTACACCTGCGATATAAAAATACGCTTTAGGTACAGAATGTTTTTGAGTCTGAGAGCAGAAGCTCAGCTGCTTATAGTAGCAATGAATCCTCTATTAATTTCTGAAAAAATCCTAATTTTTTTTGTTTTTTTCGTAGTACATGGAACGATTTACAGCTACAAAGAAGAAGTTTGCGTGATCACTATTCTGACCGTGTATATTACCAATAAGAAGTTTTAGACTAGAAGCATCTGCTTCACTGACCTGAACCAAGACTGATGAAGGAAATGATCAGAGTACTCCTCTTCTATTAGTCTGAAATAGCCTGTAAAGACCACATTGAATAAACTTGAACTAGAGAATACAGGTATTGAACTGATGAACCTGCCCAGGGGCCAGTTTTGATTTTTGTGCCACAATAGCTTTTAACACAGTACATGTTCTCCTTTGTCAGGGCTTGTTCTTTCACAGAGAAAGGGAACAAGCATTTCAAAGTTGCCAGTTCCCTTTTGTCAGGAAGCTGGCTGTTGATTTGTAAGAGGAATATTTCTTCTGGAAACATTTTTCCGTGATAGCACATGGAAGTTCTACCACCAAAGCACTGTATGTCTTGCAGTAAGCACTGTTATGCAGAGAAGAACTTTTACAAATGAGGTTTTAGTTTATAACCTGTGTAAGTTTTTTTTTAAAGAAGCACAAATAGTTGTGGTTAAGTTAAATGTTTTATTAACAGCTTCCAGTAAACAAATTGGGGTTTGAGCATCCTTCATTTATATTTTACTCTACAGGCTTTCTTTTCCCATAAGCAAGAATTGCACTACAGTCCACTTTTGCTTGAGCCGTATCAAATAAAAATTAGGTTCATCTTCAGTGTATTCAGTAAAAATGTATATTGCTAGAAAATATAATATCCTTGCACTGACTCCTTGTGTACAGAGCAATGCTGAGGGTTTTAGTTGTCAGCCCACTGCTGCTGCCTTATTACCGAATGCACCTAGAAAGAGCTAAAAATGTATGCAATTATGTAACTTATACTGAAAAGGAAAATGTACTTGTATATTTTAGTAAATTATTTTCAAAATACCGGTTCAAGTTTATTTGGTGTAACTGTTGTCATTTTATTAAGTAGCACTAAGATGTCACTGAAAGCTGTCCCTTAGCTACTTGAGTCTGTCAGTTGTTGCTAACAGCTGTACTTCATTACACCCATAATTATGATTAGCAATAAGTGGTTCTTTTGTGAGATGCTCAGAGAGGCATTTATTTATTTGACCCTGTTGCCATCTTATTTCAGTTCTTACATAGTAATACCTAGAAGAAGAGTGTTTTAGGGGACATCAGCTCCTTATGCAAAAGATGGATGCGATTCATCGGTTAACAGGGAACCAGTTGTACTTAACAATCCCCATTCCAGCTATTATTTAATAAAAAACCTATTAGCTTCTTGACAGAAGTAGCCGACAGCTGACCATGTTTATGAGACTACTTTGTTTTGCAAGGCATAACCAGGGAAGCGCTTTAAGAACACTTATGTCTTACCATGATGCAAGGCCCTGTATAGTCAGAAATCTATTCAACTTTATACTAATAGTTTCCACAGATTAAGATGTGAAAATTGAGTAGTGAATAAAGCTTCCACACTTGTTCTAAATTTTACCTCCTTCTACTTGATACTGAAATCCCATTTAAAGTACTAGCTTTTTTTTTTCCTGGAGCTTTGCTGTGCATGAGACATCAACAGGAAAAATTAGCAGTGAGCAGATTCCCCCTTTGCATTCAGCAAAGGAGTGGTCTATCATCAGCATGTATGCACTTGGCAATACTGTGCTGTGGTTACAGTTTTTTAACTGAAAGTATCTGTCTCATTTTGCATGTGTTTATCAGTGTTCTTCTATTCAACAACAATGTGCAAGAAGAGATGGTATAACCGTTGAAAATTATGGAGTTAGCATTAGCACTGCTATTAAAAGAAATCTTACTATTGTAGGAATTATTTCAGTAAGTCAACATTTCTGTGATCAGTAGTACATTTAGAAACCTTTCAATTGCTCATTGTTAGGCACCTTTGCTGCCTTGGAGTTATGACAGCTATCAAAGCTTTTGTAGAGCAAACTGGAAAAATCACCATGTAAAAACCTGCTTGGAAACAAGTTAGTCCTAATTAACTAAACTTGTTCCAGAACAGAGGAAGACTTATTTCTGTTGCAAGGAGAAAATAACTGGCTGATGCCCTGTTTTAACTCACAGCAATTAACTGTGACTAAGTCACCTTGTAGAATGCTGTTCTAGACCCTTCAGCACTCTACATAACCTATTAGTTGTTTAATATTGGGACTTCCTGTTTTCCCTTCTCCTCGCTCCCACCCTGCAACAAGTGAAGCTATAAACCAATTTTATTTCTGTGCACAATTACACTTGCAGCTTCTTAATTTTTGAATTACTGAGGTAGAATATTACCCTAGTTAACAATATAAATGATTAGTGTATTTTGTTTCAGACCTCTATTGCTTGCTCTCCCATTTTCCATTGCAGTAAGACACACATTTCATCCCTCTATTCTACCAGCATTTAGACACTGCATTGCTTCAAGCATAGCAAAGGTGAAGCAGCAGCTGCAAGTCATTGTGTGGTGTGAACAGTGAATTTTCACCATATTGCCTTCACAGAGGTGAGTTCTGCAAGCAGCAGTACAAGCAGCACATGCTGCAGTTCATAGTACAGTTACTGCTGTGCTAAAAAGCTGTCTCTCATCAAGGAGTAGACCAGCTTGAATTTACCACTTATTGTCCTTCAAGTGTACCCATGCAACATGCGCTGCCTCCTCATAATTGTTATGTAAGCAGGCTGTCCCTAGTTTCTTTTCCTAGTTACTGGTAGATATTAGCTAGTATATTAGAAGTACTTCTTCCAAGCTCTTCCCAGGTATGCTAGTCTCTTGCAGCTCAGAACTGTTGCAAGTCAACAGAAGTCTCTCTTTCCCCCCATACCTCCTCCCCCTTAGGAGTGTTCTGCGAATCCGAGGCTCTGGTATGAGAGAAAATACAATTTAAATTGCCTCACTGAAGAAACTGCCTTGGCAAGGTTAAATCACTACATTTCGTCGACTGGACTAATTATTTGCTAGTCATCTGTTACCAATACTTAACTGGAAAGTTTCAAGTTATTTTACTTTGTTCCTTTATTATCCTGAAGTATATTCCCATGTATGTCACAATTTTTCAAAGAAGAGATAGACACAGTTCACTATCTGAATTTAAGAGATGTTGATTACACACGGATCAAAACTAGAGTGTTGAAGACCACAGTATTCCTCTCCACCCAACCACACCCATTCTTTTCTCAGAATTGGGATTTCTGTGAAATAAAAATAGATGAGGAACTTCCTAGTTGAATGGAAGCAACTAGTTCTGCCAAGTTTTTCAAGGACAGGAAACTAAACAAAGACATTTCTAAGAGAAAATAGTTTTAAAAAACATTCAGTTATAAAAGTATGTATTTTTTGTGCACAATATATAGTTTAACAATCAAAAGCAGAAACTGTAAACCTTCATTCTTAATAGCATTTAGACATACAAAGATATACAAGTGTCAATTTCATACCATAGATATGGAAATTAAGCATCTATTCTATAGACAACAGTCAGACATCCAAGAAGCAAACTGTTTTTGACTAATGCAAAGGCACCAACTCCCTCACAGATTTGGCTCTTGCTGCATCAGAAAATAGTATTGACATTCCAATAGTACTCAAGAGTCTGAGAAATTATTTCCTTGTGTGGTATTCACTGCAATATTACAATTTTGATGTACCAATCACAGACTTTTATCAGCCAACATGCTCATTTATTGTTAGAGCTCAGGCAAGTCAAGAACAAGGACTTGCAATGGCAAGGGAGGAAAACATTCCGATGTGTGCAGTGTCCAGATGCTACAGAGCAGGCTTGCACTGTGTAAGCAGAATAAGGTAACCACTTAGTCTTCTGTTCCAGGAGACAATCATAATTACATAACATACACTTTGCTTTCACAATTAGCAGCAAATATTCCTTGCATTAATCTGAAGTTCTTAAGAAGGAAAAAAGGGAATACCAAGTCCCTATGCAGGTGGCTGCTCAAAGTGTACTATGCAATGTTTTTAAAAATACTTCTTTGCTACTTGCATTTTTAAGCACATAATTTTCTTTACTGATTGGGTAGCTAGTGAACTTTTGAAATTCATTAGCATCCCAACAATTACCGGAAGCTAGAGAGGAGCCAACCCACACTACTCAAGTATCTAGTCCCTAAAAATGACTGTACCTTACTCACAAAAGGCAAACTGCCACTGGCCTATTTTGACATGCAGCTGCCCCATCCTTTGGTCAGTTGTTTGGGGTTTTTTTGTTTGGTTGGATTTTTGTGCGTGTGGTTGTTGGTTTTGGTTCTTTTTCTTTAAATATCAAGTTGTCCTGGGAGCCAACTGAAAATGCACTGGTAACACTGACTATATTTCTATTAAAAAGAAAACAACATTTAACAAGCAGCGAGTTGCATTTTGGTGGATTAGTGTCATCTCTGACTCGGGAATTCAGTATTAGTGGCTACAGGGTAGTTGTGGACTGTCCTTCAAAAAAGTACCCCTCATAAGGCTATTAGTTTTAATTATTTGTCCAATCAACTGAGTTTGAAGTTTTTTTGCCATCCAACACTGAGTATCACAGGTTAGTCCAAATCATAATTTTCAGCTTTAAAACAGACATAATATATTGCTGGGTGGAGTTAAAATAATTTAAGTCACTTGCAATTTAATTACTATCAAGATTTCAAGAAAATCTTTTTGTATTACTGTAAAACCAAACTATTTTTCTTGACAGGAGAGTGCTTCACCTCACCTGGTCAGAAATTCCTCTATTCTGCAACACAGTAAGAACATTTTATTTGCAAGCAACTTGGATATGTAATATTTCCAACTGCCAATCCCAAAGTCTGCAATAATAAACCAGTCAGGAATCTATTTAGAACTAGTTTATTTAGAACTAGCATACAGTTCATAAATAGCTACTGCTTCCTCCAGACTTGTGACAAAGAAGTATCACAATATGCTTTTCTGGTTTTGGAAGGTTTAAGAAGCACCCCCAAAGTCACTGCTGAGAGCAAACTCCGCACCAGATCTCAATCATTATTTTGCACTGGAGAAAGGCATAAACTGAACTCCAGTGAAAACTGGCCAAAAGAGAATAAGATATGCAAGCAAATTGCATGCTTTTCTACTCAGTTTCTTCCAGTTCAGATGCATCATTCAAACACTTAAAAGGTAACTTTTAAATGAGGGGTGAAAAATTTTCCATCAAATAAATACCTTGGGGAGATAGTTTTATCTTCTTCTACTTGTGTGCATGGGGTTTAGATCAGATATATATATATATACACACAACAAATATTATCAGAACAATGCAGCATGGTTAGTCATGGCCTCCCAACTGATGTCAATTTACAGTAAAGAAATGGAAACCTGTGTATCCCTCTGGTTACCATTACCTTAAAGTTTGTGTGGTTAGAAGTGGTTTTAAAGCCCTCAACCCACAAGATGTAAGTAATGGGCCTCTTCAATTCTGTGATCCACAAATTCAACTCCAAACCAATCGTGTGGTTTGGATTGCAAAACTATGGTTAGATGCTAGAGATACAAATGAGACAATGTTCACCTAGTCCCTATTTTAGTGAAGACACTCAACTTATGAGGTATTTCAAACAGTGCAAAGTGCCCTCTCTGACTTTCCACAACCGTGAATTCAGGTTACCCTGCTTGTTCAACTTCAACAAAGGACAGAATTTTCGGTGCAGAAAAAGAACATTTAAAAAAATAATAAAAAGAAACTGGGAAGAGGAATAATACATGCAAGAAGATTCTCAAAGCCCTAACACTTTCAGCCCTGAGCAGTTTAAAGAAAGTGAAGACAGATGAATAGAAGGAAGTTGGCTGCTTTCTTGGAGTCAAGGCCACGTTTACATGAAGCAATAAAAGAAAACTAATCCCTACAAAAGGGGTACTGCTTCATTTTTCCCAGCCCCTCCTAGTTCAGAATAGAAGTTTCACAGATCCATTAATATGGTGGCTTGCAGCTGGAGAGGCTGTCATTGAACAATGACAGCAGGCTTTAATTTTCAATTAGTTTCTTGGCTCTGATGTTCGCTTGCTCAATGCGTTCCCTGTTCGTATCAGCCTGAAAGAGAGAAATTCATAGGTCATTTGCAGACTTGATGCAAAACAATTTAAAAATTCAAACTGACGTGAACTTCTGAATCGCGAGGTATCTTCATTGTGGTAGAGAGAAGGGGAGCAACTTCTTTATGCTGGAAGTAATTTTTTTCCCCCCTAGACAGCATATGCTGTCAATTTTGGCAGAAACAACCAAGAGAAAAAGGTTTTACTCTTTAGCTGACTTTCCAAACACAGCAGCTTGCCTCAGCTGGTCAAGTAAGCATGTTAACAAAACAAGGGACTAAAAATTCTCTCCCAGTGTTTAGACGTCTTAAGGACCTCTAGTTCAGACCTTGTTGCTCTGAACTAGAAGTAATAGTCAAAACTGGGCCTATGGGCATGAAGTCAGATTTATTTTGCTTAGTGCAAATCTGTAGTTTTTGTTCACATCCCCTCCAATCTCCTAGTGCTGTAACAATATGGTATTTGTAAGAACAAGCTTTAGATTTTATTATTGTTTAATTTACTGTAATAAAGTATCCAAAGTCAGGTCACAGTATCTAGGTTGAACAAGTGTCAAAATATAGTTTTACTGAAAGGTATGATAAGGAGTTTATAAGTAATTCCCCAATTATGCAGTGGGCTCTGGGGAATGTGCAGGAAGTGTAATAAGCACAAAATCAGCCTCTGCCCTCACCATGAGTGGAACTCCTAAGAAACTCAACCTGTGCCAAGTATTAAACATTTCACACCTTTGTCTTGCAATGGGCTGGGCAGAACACACTTGCAGTTCAAGTTCTTCCCTCCTGTTCCCTCCTTCCTGCCTTTTGGGTCAAGGGGAGGGGAGGGAAAAAAACCTACTATAGAAAAGGGAGATTGTAATCTATTAACAACACTTTGGAAACACTAATCTAGTTACTAGATCTTCTTCAAAGAAAAATCCAGTAATGTAAGTTTCCTTATGGGTTTATTCACACTAGATGTCCTGCATAATACTATCAAAAGCCACCCAGTCAAGTCTACTTCCCAGGTGAGTCAGAATTTTTTAAAACATAGAAGTATCAATTCTATTCTGATGTTAAGCTTAATACTGCTCTTTGTTTCTTTACATGATACTGTTGGTTTGGAGATTTCCAGACAACATTTGGTTTGTTTTCCATACTATTCACTAGATTTAAGAAGTTATCAGCATAAAAGGATTAATTTAAATAACCTGAGACAAGTTGCCAGTCTCAAAGCCAGGAATTGCACTTTCATTTTTTATTCTGGTCTGCAAAGGCTTTCTAACTTGTATACACCGTATTTTAATAATTAGTTAGACTTGACCGGCAAGATTTATTCAAATCACTAAATCAAAAGTGCATCAGGCCAAAACAAATGCTTAAATCTACTAGAAACACTATTACTAAAAACCCATAATTCCCACTTGCAGTTTATTTGACAAGCAGTTTTCAGTCTGCTTTATAAGAATTTCACACCTCATTTTGAACTCCAAGAAATTTTCTAGTGTACTTTAAACTGTCGGAAATATTTAACATGGTAATCAGTTATGCAGTTACAGGGAACAGTTAAGGCATTCTTCATAAAATCATGTTGATTTGCCTTATCAATACCACAAGCCCTTAATTACTAGACAAGATTGAGATGTTGACACAGGAGCAATTGGCATTTTTGTCAACCTAGAGGAATTCCATTCCTCTTGCTTTTAACCCCATTGCACATTTCAGTGAGATTTTTAAATTCCCATTTTGTCTTAATACTGTAATTTCACAATAATCAGAGTGTTCACTTATACTTTTTGAAATCTTTAATATACACTATTCATTAAAGGTTTTGCTTCCTTTCTCAACCATGTTGCCTATAAAATAACTTCTAGTCATTTCAGAATATGGGCATTTCTAAAATAGACTTAGCATTCTCATAAAGCTGCCCTTTGAAAGAAACATCCCCAGAACATATTATATATGCTTCATCTGTTTGGAGAGGCTAACACTTAAGTAATAAAATTTTATATAAAAAAGGACGTTACTATGACTAACTTCATGTGCAGACCATTTCCCTGTGCACCTACAAATTCCGTTATTCCAAAGTCTCCCCAACTCCAATATTAATTGGTCCACAAGAATTAAGGCAATGAATTGCTTGTGTTTTACTTTACATTCATTAGTGACTTCTTAGGAATTCCAGAAGAGCTTTGTTATTGTTAAAAATACCTATTCCCTACCACAAGAAAAAAAAAATTCCTGTGAGCAACAATCCCCCAGGTATACCTCCAATAAATGTTTGTACTTTTGATCCCATGAAGTTTATTAGTTTTCAGAGGAATTAGTAATCTGTGCTGTATATTTAGGTTTCCTGACACTCAAGCATTTCAATGTGAAGCTATATACCCTATATGTATCAATATAGCTCTTGTTCAAATCACTGCAACCTAGAGGATGGCACAACCTTACCACATATTTGCTGCAAATACAGTGAGCACATTCCTAATAACCTCTCAGTTACAGCCTCTGAATTGAAAGCAGAGAACACCTTTGACACTTACCTTTACATTTATCCGGTCTATTTGCTTATTCTGGGCATCAATCTCATTGCCCATATCCAAAGCCATATTTTTCAAATTTCCGAGGATGTTTCCAACTTGAGCAAGATTTTCATCCATTTCATCCTCTCTCGCATCATTGGTTATCCTGCTCAAATAATTAACACAATGTTTCAAGAATCAAGAACTTGCTTTTATGTAGTCCGGCTTTACTCTTTGTAGAACTTATTTGCTGCACTATGCATTAAAACCAATGGATTAGGTATGTTTTTCCCCTTTTAAAATCCCCTGTATTTCAAGCAAGCATTCACCAAAGAAAGTGCTAAGCTAGCCACTACTGCAAAAATAGCCTTAAAAGTTAAAATAGTTACCAGAAGTTTAAGATGCAAGTTTCTCTCAAATACACTTTGACAGTAGTAGGCCTTGATACTTTCAACAGTCCTCTGAATAACTGAGTACTAAGCCTTATAGATCTCACAGCCAGAAACAGACTGACAGCACCACCACAACTTAAAAAACCAGAAGTGTAAGATGAGCACTACAATACTGAAGGTGTAGGTGTCTGCCATCTCCTCTCCAATTAGCAACAATTTCTCCAAACAGTAGTAAAAAACTTTCTATTTAGCAGCTTGACCTAAAATGCATCTGAAAGAAGCTGACAACTAGTAACAGGATTTGTGCATTTGAGATTGAGGAATATGAACAAGCAAACCTTGTAATATATCCACCACTTGGTCCCCCAGAAGTCTGAGGCTGCTGGCGGTTTATACTTCTTGGTTGCATGGATATCACGTGATCTGCTGAGTTCTCCGTTCCATCTCCCCAAGTTGTTCTGTACGCTTTGCTGGCCTCGAAGTTCTTTGTCCTACTCCATAAAAAGAAAAAATTTGAACCACTCCATCAGAAATATGGCTCCTGACCGAAATTCAGTATTAATATGGAATTTTCAGAAACATTTGCCTTGTGCCCAAAAGAGATTAAATTTTGCACAAATAAAACTTAGTCTACATAATGCAAGTTCTTGTATCTTGATAGTACAAACACAGCTGAGTTACTCTAAGGGCAGTGATTACTTTGGTCTTAAGCTTTAATACAAGAATAGTAATCTGCTTAAGGCAGTACTTTACCAGAGGACAGAGGCTTATGACAGTCACAGGAAAGCTTACCCTGTCATAAAATAGAGTTGCACTTACAAAAGGAATTATTCTAGAGCCAAGATTAGTTACCTTTCAGGAAGAAATGAGGATGAATGCAAAAACTCCCTCAAACAAATACCCATACTATGCAAGAAAACCATTAATGGCTACTGTTTTTTAATCAAACATTAAAAAAATTACTTGGCAACAGAAAAAGTTACTGTTTCTCATGTTAACTTTGATTACGAACTAACAGTAATCATGCTCAAGTAGCTCTTTCATTCTGCAATTCAGTTGTATTAACACCATTAAATCAATAAACCAACTTACCATTACATCTTTTCCATGCAATTCATAGGGGGAAAAAAATAAAGAAAGCACACTGACACAAAGCAATCTCAAGAATCACAAAGCCACAAAAGCAAGAGGGGAAGAAAACCTAACAACATAACTTTATCCAAACTGGGGTCTGTTCTCAGGGATCTTAAAGAACTTATTTTGAGAATATTCTCATGTTCACCTTGTTTTGTGGCATTTTCAGGTTTAAGCTAGACAATCCAGACACTGCCATTTTCTGCTTCTTTACCTGTGAAGGGAAATCTGTAGTGTCTCTCACTACACCTAACTTTGCAATCACAGGCAGTCAATTTCTAGAGATATGGTGCCTTTCAGTAACCTGGACGTTATACATTTGAAGAGTTGCAAAATTAGCTGTAATGAACAAGTATTCCATCTCATTCTACTGGTGCTTATTCAATATGGGAAATTATGGTCAGGTCCTACAAGAAGTAATCTAGAATGAATATATCAAGGGATAAAAATAGAATTTCTCAGTTGATAATGGAAATGTTGCATCCAACAAAACCCTGAAGAAACCTAAACCAGTCAATTCTAGCTCCTTGTACATACACAGGCCTAAAGATCTCCAAGTTTATTGCAACTAGATGGAGTGTTCTATTTTAATCTCATTTATACTAAAGCTGTAACTGGAAGAGATCTTGTTATGATTTGTTTCTGGAGAAGCAAAATCTTAGGTGCCAGAGGCAACTGTGAGGACTTTATTAACAAAAAACAAGTGACCCGAAGACTAGTTGTACCTGTGAAGTGGACAGCCAGGAAAATAATCATCATTCAAAGTAAGCACAGTTAAGAAGAAAACTTCTCACCACCTATTTTGAAGAGCTGTTTTTCGAATTACTATACATTCACATTTCTCAAGTTTCATTTCTGCAAAAGTAAGGCAGTTTATACAGCCTGTCAAAACAGCAATGGCTCAAGTGGTTGTTCATCATTTCCACAGCTAATAATACCCTCTGTAGTAATGAACATTTCCTATTCACGTCAGTATTACAAAACATCACAGCCAACAGGAGAACCGCATGCAGACAGACATCATGCACGTGCAAGCACAAATGCAATAGAAACATCACTTCAAACAACTGGTTAAATGTTCATCTGCACTACTAACACTGACCTTGTCCTAAAATCCACTTTCACCAGTTTAAGTGAATACAGCTTCTTATCCTAGTCTTCGTTTTTAGAAAGCAAGCATCAGTGTTAGGAGAGAATGGAGAAGAAAGCATAGTAAAGATCAACAAAAAGGTAAATTGTTATGAGTACATAGATTGTATAATGAACTGCCATTCTGAGTTTTCACAAAGCTTTTATAAATAATCTAAGCCTAGGAGAAATAAAAAAAAAAAACCCAACCCAATAATTCAGCAAGTGTTCTGATTTAGCTTATTTAGCTTTATGCTTGTATGAAAAATATGAAGAGCTGTGGAGGTAACTGGTTGACAAATAAATCTGACATTGACAAAAGGGTTGGGGTGTCAGTAGATATACTGAAAGACACACACTCTTTCTTCTTTGTTGCCCTCTTCTCACCCATTTTTTCCTATACATTACTGTCCAGTTTGGTACACAACTATTTCTGTTCTCTTTATCTGTGTACTTGGAGTGCCACAAGAGTTAAATTCTGAGCTTGCTCCATGTCAATAAGCTGCTTAGCTTCAGTGTAATAAGACTCTCAACTACAGAAAACAAAGACTGAGAGTGTCAAAATGCTCAAAGTCCACCAGTTTGAGCCAACTAATATAAAGCAGTAAGCACACCTATCCAGAGGTCAGGACATCTGCATTTTCAAGGGACTAAAGCACTAAGACTTTCAGCCTTAGAAGTCACATTCATATCTATCCTAAATGACCTTTAAAGTACCATTCTGTTGGTTAGGTAGACTCAGCTACTCCAAGGAATTTTTACCTAAACTTCTGCTACTTCTCCATTGAATGATAATTGATTTTGCTCATTCTAAAGAGCAAAACCCAACAAATGTACACGCTATTCATTTTAGTCACCATACTCAATTTATGCCTCCTTCATTTGGAAGGGTTATGATCACATCCAATTAATACAAACAATTTGGTACTTTACGGCTTAAAGGTAAAGCTAGGACAACCACCATCAAAAATAATTCTGACATTGTTCAGGCTGTTCACTTGTTTAAAAGTACAAATCAAGTACCATACAAAGGATTAGATTACTCAACTGACTTAGATATGGCAGTCATAACACTGATGTTATAAAGGTACTGTGAAGCAGGTCTGCAAAAATTTATGTAGTGACTAGTGAAAAGATTAAAGCTTTAACACCCATGTCGGCTCTGTTCTCCTACACTCACCCTCTCTAAAGCATGAATATTTTTAAAATGCTTAGAGAATCAATATTAATTTCCTTCTCCAAAACATAAGTGATCTTGTTTTTAAATTAGTACAAAAGTACTGTTGTGAAAAAATGATTTTGTAATCAAATTTCTAGCAGACAGGCCCTTACATATAGCTTTTGCAGTCCAATTTGGTCTTACCTGCATGGACATTGATAGTCTCCTGCTAAATAGAAGCCTTAAAGAGATTAGGACACAACTGTGCAGGGTGTTATATAGCAACTATCCTTACAGTAAAAGGGACAATGTATGGTTAGATACAAGAAAGCTTCAGTTATTCTCATACAGTTTTAAAAGGATGCAGCTCTACAAACCAAAACAATCAACTCTAGTAGAGATTCAGCATTTTTTAATAAGCTCTTTTATTAGTTAGTATCTCCTGGTACCGTAGGATATTGGCAATATTCTAGAACTCTAGGCCCAAGTACCAATATAAACTGACCTGTTACAAGGACAGACACAGAGCCCACAACATTTGTTGAGCTCTGTCAGTGTCTTCTCAGCTTCTCTCATGTCCTTATTTATCTGGTCCATGCCCTCTTCTATACGATTTAGTTGTTCTAGAAGAGAAACAAGTAACCTGAATAAACATGGATTGATAGCAGGAACAAGTTTCAGTTCTATCTTTATACCCAGACTAATGACTTTTCTTTCCTGCCTTCTAGGATTTTTTTTTTTGCTTTTTAAAAAAGATTTTCAGTGAGGGGTTTTGGTTACTACTTTGCAAGTATCTCCCCTATCCTTAAGGCAATATTTCTGTTGCTACTGTTAGAATAAATGTAGCTAGTTACATTCATGCTGTGGCGGACAGCTTCTGTAGCAGAGCTGTATTACATTTTAATTATTGTTACCTCTCAAACACTTTAAAACCTCTTTTAAATACTACAAATACACAGGAATAAACAACTAGGAAGTCTCATTTTAGCCTAAACAGTCTTTAATGACAAGCCTTTAGTTTCAGGAACTTTTTAATGACAATTCATTTCACACACTTTTCTTACATTCTACGATTGGGTTTTAGTGTCAGGGAAGAACTTACCTCCTTGTTCGTCCAGCATGCCAATAGTTTTGATGCCAACATCCTGGGACTGCAGAAAGAAATTTAGATGCAGATATAAAATGAGATTGCAGTGCAAAATCAGAAGGTCTGGATAGTAAGTTTGATAATCCAACCATGTTTATAATAAAGCACTGTACTTGAAATAACTTCTATTAGAAGTCTTAAACTATAAGCTATGTTAGTCTATCAATTAATGGGGTTTTTATGGCATTTCTATGAGGTTTTTCTTACATTACAACACATTGATAAATTTTATTGTAATACTCAGATTGAACTGGGACAACGTCTCGCTGGAAAAGTAAACCTAACTGCTTCTTTTTGAGAAGTAGGATTTGGTTCATTCATCTCTAATCCTTCAATAGGAGCTTCCAAGGCCTTTAGTCCTGGGAGCTGGAGTGAAAGATAACAAAACAAAGCCTGCCAAATCATTCCTAAGAATTCAGCAGTGAGGAATATACTACAGCAGAGCTCTTTGCTGGCTCAGAGTCCTGGATCTAGTGTGCAAGTTGCACCCATGCTTTACTGTAAACTGGAAGAAAGGGATGAATCACCAAACTATGATACCAAGAGAAATTATGTTGGCTTATGATACGTTTTAACACTTGTGCGTGAGAAGTATTCATCAAGCTATGGTGATTCAAATGCCTCACTGGTAACAGTAGCATCTTCAGCAGGCAGAACTGTGCAGACTCCTGGTACAACTTCACTTCAAAAAAACCAAAATACAGATCTGTTTCAAGTCATGTAAAAGGGTGTTAAGAGTTTCATTATCAATTCAAACTGATGAACAAATTGAAGATGTATGTAGAATTATTTGTTTAGAACCAAGAGCAGTTTTATTCTACTACCCCACCCAACTGAGCTCTACTGTCCTCACAGTGAAACATTTGCACTGTTCACAGACAAAGTGAGCTAAAAGACAGATGAAAGATGTTATGAAAAACAAATTATGCAGCAGCCAAAGACATAACTGACCATCAGAAGACTTTTTACAGTTAATCTGTAGCATTTGGAGATTAGATCCTTTTGCTTATTGATTCTTCTGTAATCTAATGTGAAAAATCATGAAGGTTATGTCATTCTAATGCTACCACTGAATTAAAGCAGCAACTTCTAATAATGAAGTTTATGTCTCTTTAGAAAGACAAAAAACTGTTTAAAATGACAGTAAACATGCTGCTTTTTATACTTAATAAAACCAGAGAATGCAAAGGCTTTTTCTTACCTCAATGGCCAAGCCAAGAATCCTCCTTGTGCTTTCCAAAGACTAGAAAGAGAATTTTAAAATAAGTGCATTAATTACACACACACACACCAGTGTCTGAAAATCCTCTCTGCCAGTTCATCATGGTAAGACAACAGTATAAAAAAGCTTCATCACCTGGTCTATATTGAATACATGCTACACCAGGCTCATAGTGGCAGCATATTAGTTTCTGCTTGGTTTTTAGTCCTTGCTATCATTTTTCTTATCCTGTTGGAAAGTCATTATAAAAGATGACACATTCAAATGAATTTTAGTTAAATAGGAAAACCATGAAGTATCAATATGATTAACAATGCTGTAGGTAACCAAATTCCATCATATCAGGACTGGGTGATCAGTACTCAGATCAGCAAGTGACTTTAAATTTCAGCAGTTAAAACTCCTTCTTATTTTTAGGAGTAGTCTTCATTCCAATATTCACTCAACTAAAGTGAAATTTTAAAACATTCAGCTATAACCTTGCAGAATAGTTATCCTGGTCTGTCTTTATTTTTAAAAGATACTCTAATCTTGTCAGACAAGTACTGTAATCCCAGATGTCTTCCTATAATATTTACCTCATCAGTGACCTGGTTGGCCCTCAGCTGAATTTCTTCAGGTGATAGCTCATCCATGATGAGGAAATACTACTTTTAAGTAATCACGTTAAAGAGAATCTTCCCCCTGTAAGAACAGACACCAAATAAGCATCAGAATTGTCCTTTCATCAGTATTTTGAGTTGAAACGAGAAGATAGCTCACAGAATGAGAGCCTGTACATTTCATTCTGCATAGTAAAACATCTCATTAGGACTAGAAGACACTAAAATAATTATTCTGCTGATATGACCTAACTGAGGAGTTAAAAGAAATATAGGAACAATCAGTATATGAAGTGGTTTTCTCTCCAAGATTTGGCTTCCTAAACATTTTTGAAAAAATTCTATTGTTAGATAAATAAAAAACAGGAAGTAAGGTCTTAAAATAACAAGCTTCTCCATGCTAGAAAGACACATTGGTTTGCCCAGTAATCTAGAAATAAATTAGGACATTTAAGTTATTAGTATAGACTTTAGAGTGTTCTTTCCATTTCCATTACAGAATTTCAATAGTCAGAAAAAGGGGAAACATTTTCACAGATGAAACACCGCCTAAAATGATCTTAAGTAACACTCTAGAAATGGCTGTTGTTACTGTATGGTGAATTCCTCAAATGCAAAAGGATCTACAGAAGTTTTAACTGGTATGTCTGCAACCGTAGCCAAGGTTTTCTAATCTACCTTTCTCATAATAAACACAGGGTCATAACCAAAGTCCCAATACACCATGAATTGCCTTTTGCTACAAACAGAAGATAGATATTTTGCCTAAAATACGAGATAAGTAAGTAATTCCATCAATAAGTGTATTCCTATCAGAGACGGTTTTTTCAGAGCTAAGAATCTGCATTTTTGTTGGAGGAATGGTAATAAAGCCAGCACTCCTAGCAATGGGAAAACAGAGCTCACAGGCTATACAATAATTTAATGAGACAGGACATAAGCTGAGAAATAAGAGGATATTTTTCCTCCCCAAATCTTCCCCCTTAATTTTAAACTAATCCTTGATCTTGCACACGAGTAGCTTGCAATTAAGTTCATGTTACCCATGGATACAATTCCAACATCCTGCTTGACTTGATCCATTTTCCCTTACCAGATCAGTATTTTAGAATATGTAACATAAGTAATTGCTCCTAGGAGGGTAAATTTATGCAGATTTGCCCAGCTGTTACCCCACACCTCTTCACAGAAAGTGTGCATAACTCTGACGGTGAACTGAAACCAAGATAACAAAATCCCTTACAGCTGAAATACTTCAAGATTTAAAGAACATTTCAGCAGGTTCGGTCTTCAGCACCTAGCATAGCTGACACTATGATTCTAGGAGATTTTTCTAAAGTAGATGTCAATGAAAGTTAGTTTTTGCTGTAATTTAAAAAAATCAAGATATTCTCACACAAGGTCTCTATATAACTGTTTTCAGTAGTCCAATTTCAGTGTATAATTAGGGAATTATCTTTTCATTCTCAGGCGCTGGAAATGCTCTTCAAGCTGATTTGCACCGCTAAGGACCAGTAAACCTGGGACAGGGAGGAAAGTACCTATTTTCACTGAATTAGATTAAGCAACCTCTCTGGACAACCTGTTCCAGTGCTCAGTCACCTGCACAGTAAAGAACCTTTTCCTCATATTCAGGTGCAACTTCCCGTGCATCAGTTTCTGCCCACTGCCTCTTGTCCTGTTGTTTGGCACCACCACACAGAGCCTGGCTCCATCCTCTGACACCCTCCCTTGGGATATGATAGACATTGATAAGGTCCCCGCTCAGTTGTCTCTTCCCAAGGCCCAGCTTCCTCAGCCTTTCCTCATACGAGAAGCTCCAGCTGACCACTCATCCTCCTTGCCCTCCACTGGACCAGCTCCAGCATCTCCACGTCTCTCTTGCACCGAGGAGCACAGAAGTGGACACAGCACTCCAGATACGCCCTCACCAGGGCTGAGCAGAGGGGCAGGATCACCTCCCTGGACCTGCTGGCAATGCTCTTCCTGATGAACCCCAGGATCCCATCGGCTCTCTTGGCCACAGGGGCACCTTGTTGGCCACCAGAACTCCCAGGTTCCTCCTGACAGAGCTGCTCTCCAGCCTGTGCTGGTGCCTGGGGTTATTCTTCCCCAGGTTCAGGACCCTGCATTTACCTTTGTTGGACTTCAGACACTTCCTCCCTGCCCATCTCTGCAGCCTCTCGAGGTCCTTCTGAAGGGCTGCACAGCCCTCTGGGGTATCAGCCACTCCTGCCAGCTTTGTGTCATCAGTGAACCAGTTCCAACAGCTGACAGGCTTTGTGTTCCCCTAGCTTCCTCATATCTTCCTGAATAGCTCCACTGCCAGGCAGCAAGAAGTTCTATAGAAATGCACAGCATTCCACTCACTTTTGCCCTAAATCAATAGTATTTGGTCATGAAACTGTTCATAAATTGACCTAACAATGAAGAAATCCAGCCTCGTGATGTGGAAGAAAAACCCTTCCAACACAGCAGACACAGAGAGAAAAAAGGCCACTTCCAGGATTCTTCAAAGGGGAGGTATGCATGTGCTTATCTTCTGATGCTCATATTTGGACACCTGCAGTGCTTTGCCTCTTGTGAGGTGAAACCATAATTAAAAGTGATGGCTCATATAATTGCTGGGATAAATGACGTGTGTGTGAGTAAGCTAAGTAAAACCAATCAGAACACTTGGTTAAGAGAAACATTCTGACAACCTTTTATCATAGATAAAGGGTTCAGCTATTTGTTAAACTTTTCTGATAGTTTCTTGAGGTCTTATGTCACTGAAAAGTGACAGAATCTTTCTTGCTTTTTCTAGACTTCAGGGCAAGCTTACCCACCTTCATTTTTCAGACATTGCCATTAGAGCATGTCAAATGAGACCTATTAAGATTTCCTTATTAAGACAGGTATAAGAAAGCGTGTTCTTTGAATTAGTTTGATCATAATGTTTGTTTAAAGTTGAATATCCAAGGCAAATGCATTAGACTCGAAAAACCCATAGTTTTATTCCCATTAGTTTGCAGCATTGCTTTTGTACCTACACTAGCTCTGCAGAGGCAATTAGTGCCACAAGGCAGAAGAGAAAAACACGTTCCTTAGGCAATAAGGACGTCTCACCACACAGCAGTTTAAAGCATCAAAAAAAGCACACAACACCAATTTAAAACAAAACATTTCCAAAACAGGCTGTTTCCAAAGATGTAAATACACACTCAATAGTTGCAGGCCTCATTGGAATAGCTGAACATAGCCAGTGCCTTTCATGCAAGACACGTCAAAAGAAATTTTAACAGCCAAGACCAGGCCATTGGTATAGAAATAACTCAGCTGCTCCAACAGAACACAGTATACATACGTAAAGAAAGGACAGTTGTTCTCCCATCTTTCTGCCTAGGAATCATAAAGCATCTTTTGAGGTATCCAGCCCTTATGCTAATGGCATATGACAAAACTATTTTATACATGAGGCATTACGATTACTCAATAAAAACAAAATATACAGAGACAAAAAAGCTTGATATGCCTATGATAACATTTACTAAGGCAAGCATTTTGTTTAATATTGATGCTCAATATCTACTTTCTTTGCCTTCCCTCTCCTACCATTTAAAAAATCCTTGCCACAAAATAACCAAAGTAAAAAAAAGACAACAGCCTACAAAGATATTTCATAATTATAACAATATTCTCCTATTTTTGCTTCATTTTCTTTTTAGACTGACAAGTTTTAAACAAGAATCTAATGTGCCTAAATACAAAGCAGTACTCCTTTAAGGAAGGATGTGAAGCCAGCTTTGTTTACTTTTTGTTATCAGTTTTCTGCAGTATTTGCTCAGTTAAAAACATTTCAGTACAACTCCCCTTCTACCCCTTTCATGGGAAGGCCTGATACCTGCAGAGTATGTAAAACTAAACTTGCTGCAAAAATGTATTTTCTTGAAGTAACTGGGCTGGTTAAACTTTCCTACTAGAAAACCGACTACAACGCATTCATTACCTTAACTACCACTGCCTTATAAAAAGGAAGATTCATTGAGAAACCAGAGCAGCAAGGAAATAAATGCATGGCCAGGAAATCATAAGAACCCGATTTTTACTGCCATACTTTATTTGGGAGATTGTGTGGGACAGAAAGAGTTCTTTGAAATTCCAATTCCAACCTAAAGTTTTAGATCTCCTTGCAAGACTGCTCATGTTGGGCTAAGCCATCCTGTAAGATCACCACTAGAATACATACCACAACTAAGACATTGCATCTCCAGTTGCAGATGGGTTAGGCTTAAGTTACTTCTATCTCCTGAACAAGAGGAAACAAACTTATGTCTGCATAGCCTTCTTTCTTAGCACTTACAATCCATTTAGTCATAGCTCCAAAAATCCTGAAAACCTTTGAATTCACTCTCCCACATGAAGATGTTAGAGTAGAGAAGACTGAGAGAAAGATGAAGCAGAGGTTATTGAAAAATAACAAGGGACACAACAATCACTTTGGGGCTGATTTTATCATGGTTGATTCAAAACATCACTGGCTTAGAGAACTTAATTTTGTTAATCAACACTCACAGGGCAGCTGAAACATTTTAGTGGGTTCTCTGTCTAACTTGAAAAAGCTGCAAGGTGACACAGACTGATGTGAGCTGTGGCCAGGTCTCTATTAGGAGAAGGGTGATCCCGTGAGAGCACAGTGCAAATTTTTGCTTGGGAAAAGCACTGCTCACGTTGCCACATTTGAGGTGGATCAGTCCCAAGCACTGAGTTCTGTCCCAGTCCCAGCAACTGAACTGAGAGCTAACATCTGCCAAGGCAGAACTTTCACAGTGGGAGAGCAGCAAACTCAGTGTTAGCAATACCCTGGTGCATGTACATGTCGCAGGTTTAAATATCGCTTGTGATCAGAAAGCTACGGAAGTATCACTTCATCCAACAGCAGGTCACTGCCTGGGTCTCCTGACAATAGGCACCTTAAAAAACTTTGGGGGGGGCGGTAATAAACATTTGAATGGAAAGACCCTTGAGATTAAAGCATTGCTGTAAGCAGCCAGCAATAACAATCATCTCTGCCATCCACCTTCCCAGAGCACACTGTAAAAAATTAACATGAAATCTTTTTTTTGTTGTCTCTCTCATTGGCCTAAAATATTCCACTGCACCACTAAGGGCTTTTCTTGCAAGAGTTTTCCTTTTCATTTGGAATTACTTGCCAACTGGAAGCCAGCTATTTATACCAACGTACGCAGTTTCCAATGTAAACAAGTTTCAAAAGCCATTACAACAGTGACTTCACACAGCATTTTCAAGGTTTTTTTCAATATCAATAATATTCTGAGATTTATAAGACACTTCCATGGTAATGAAAGCTATAGTAGGCATGTTACATGATTTAAATATGCTTTGCTTCAGCACTTAGCTGAGAAGCAATTCCAATGCTTATTGTCTCGAGGAAAACAGAAAACTTAATTCCTTGCCTTATGACAGTCACAGCATATTAAAGCTGTGCTGTTGAAAGTACTCAAAGCCCTTACTGATCTTAATTAATTTAAATTAACTGCAGGGTGCCACAAGGCCTGATAAAGTGCTTGCTCAACTCCAATTACACTGCCCACATCTGGACAGGGAGAGGCTGACAAAAGCGGTAAGTTTTCTAAAGCCAGACAGGTCTACTTGCACCAGATCAACATTGTTTTGATTGCTGGCACTTTCAGAAACTGACCCTGAATAAGATTTTTGTCCTGCATCTCTGGCAGCAGTTTTGTACCTCTGATAGGCCGAATGCCTTTCAGAAATTTGTCACATATCCATTACACTTACTACATATCATAACCTATTTCCTTACTCACCATCTGAAGGTCCTCTATTTGCACCTACCCCTTTTGCTGTGAAGTTGTGCTTTTAATCAATATCACAAATTTCTCTTCCTCCTTCACGGCTAATTTGTAAACTGGGGGGGGGGGAGAAGGAAATAGCCTATCCAATGCATCTACAAGTATGATTGAGAAATACAGACAATGCCTTCTTACCACAAAGATAGGAACTAGCTGGTGATACAACCTGGCTGTTGCAGCAACTGACTGAAAGGCAGTATCTCATGAGCTGTATTTTTAGCTGTCAGTGAATTGGGACAGCCGCAGGTGATTGCAAATGCTCTCAGTTCCTTCTCTTGTAAAGGGAGCCATTGCCTTCCCCAAAAGATGGAAGAATTCATGAAACAATATTGATATATATGTCCATGTTAAGTATAAGCTTCCTGTGCATGCTTGCAAAGGTCTAAATTAGACAGCTTATTAGACAGCTTTGTGTTTAGTGAGGGAGTTTTTTTCTTCTCTCAAATTCTTCATAGCACTAATACAGAAAAGTTGCTTTTAAAAAAACCCTTCCTTAACACAAACAGCTATCCTACTAGCAAGTTCGCTGAAATTCAGCCCAGCTAATGCAGGGTAGCACAAGGTATCAGCACCAGAATGTACTCCCCCAGCTGATTATGTCTACAAGATGAATAAAGCATCTGTGGCCCTGGAGGAAGAGGCCAGGGGCCATGACCAGGACACTATTCTGCATGCTTCCTGCCTTCTCTTATCAGCTTCCTGAACACACTGCACAGAGGTGATAGCACAAAGAATAGGCGCTACCAATGCCACCTCCTCTGTGCACTGTGTTCAGCTCTACACTCACCTCGAGAACTCAATTTGTCCCTGAAAAAGCCTCATGAAAGCTCCTCCAAGGCAGATACTGGCCAATACAAATTCAGTCTAAGTTTGATCCACTAACTGACAGTAACAGATTCCATTTCTCCTAAAGACACAAACTGCGCTATATAATAACCTACATCAGAAATTGCAGAGCAGAGGAGGTCAGGCATATAGACTGGCTACTAGACTGCCAGTAAGCAATAAAGTGTTCAATTAGATCAATCAAGCAAGCAATTGATATCACAGGAGGCTTTTCCTTTGTCCCTAAACACCTTCCTACATAGCTGTTCCCTCTGCAGCACAGAATCACGTTTGTTTATGAAGGGGAAGTAAAGCAACACCCTTAGTTCTAAACACAGAGCATCTAGTGCCCTTTTTAAGGGAACAAGAAAAAAGTTGGGTAAATAGTTAGAGAGGTTGCATAAAGAAAATTCCAAAGTTCCTTTAGGTCATTTACTGAAGAGTGCCAAGTCATGTACTGACTTCCCATTAAATGAAACAGAAAGAGAAAAAAGGAAAAAAAGCGAAAAATAAAGCTGACTCACCAGTAGCTTCCCAGAAGGACCAAGGGCATCGAGACGTACAAGTGAAAGAAGCACAAAAAACACTTCGACGCCTATTGTTTACCATATTAACACTACAGCATCTTACAGATTAGTCTAAAGGCAGCAGGACACCATATATAAGTTTAAGAAGAAGCAACAAGCGGCGGGTTTTCTCCTGGACCCTACTAACAGCACAATCCACGGCCTCTCACCAAGCAAATAAAAACCACCTGCAGACGGCATTGCCGCCCCCAGTAGGGGCGAGCCCACGCGGCCTCCTCGCAGCCGGGGGTCGGGCGCAGCCCACAGCTGAGGCGGGGGCTCGGAGGGCCCGGGCCTGGAGCCCCGNGGGTACCAGCGCCGCGGTGCCTGCCCGTGTGGTGGCCGCGCTGACCGGAGCTGCGGCAGCAAACAACGCGGTACAGAAGTGGCCCTATTTGTATCAGGAAGGTTTTTCTCCAGTTACTACTCTCTACTAGGACGATGCGTGTCAGCCCCCTTCTGTCGCTAGCGGAGAGAAGGAGGGCAGAAAGGCAAAGCTGTTGTTCGCAGTCACCGACCTCATCCTTTGCAGCTAAACCGCGCAGCTTTTCCTGAGGTATATCCTTCTCGGGTGTGGATGAGTTCTTCCCTGAGGCTGCGGTCAGATCCCATACCTGCTGTAGGGCTGTAAGCACAGCCGGTAGCTTTCACAGCATCAGTGCCTGCATGAGCTTACGTGGCTCCTAAAGTGTCTCTTCAGTGAAACTGCTGCGATCTCAGAGCTGGGTCTTGGTTTCCCTCCTCTCTCTCAGCATCTCAGGATACTCCAAGCCCCACTGGACTTTGGCCTCGTGAAAGTCCCAGCAGAATAAGGCTCATTGCACGCTGCACAGCCTGTGCCCTTCTTCTCCTGCCTTAAAAATCGCCCCTGGAGCAGATTTCCCGGGAGCAGCGGCCCTGGCCGGTCCGACCCAGCATCATGTCCGTGGCGTCCGGTTGCTGAGGTACCCACTGTCTGCAGCGTCTAATGGGTAGAGCGGTAACTCGTAGCACTGTGCGTGTCTAAAGCGCTGCATTTACACACAACAACGATAACGTTTATTATCGTTAACTGTTGGCAAATGCCTCCAGCTGGCCGGTGCCCTTGCCATGAAGCTCGTTCGCCTGCCGGCTGCNCGGTCCTGCGGGGTGGGCCCGGTGCGGGCGCCGTGCGGGCGGCCGGTCCCGGGGCGGTGCTGGCCGCGCCTCCTTGGTCCCACAGGGGGATGGGCTGCCGGCCCGCTGCCCAGGAGAGGGGTGCGATCCGTGAGTACCGGGGCTGTACGAAGCAGAGGGCTTGGGAAGCGCGGTGGCGGCCGGGGGCGATGGGGGTTGCTCCGGCTCTGGAGGAGTGGGCGGCCTATGGAGGGCAGCAGGGCGAGCCCCGCCTAGAGGGGCTGCGGCAGCGGACGTCTCGCCTTGGGGCAGGCATGCGCTGTGCTTTGCCTTGCCTTGAGAGCATACCCTATTGCTGTAGCGATCCCTGGACTTCGATGCCCTGCTGTATAACAGCCTCGTTAGAGCGGAGGACTCTGTCCCAGATGTGTAGCTGCCCTGCTGCCTCTTCATACTTGCCAGAAGTGTTTCCGGGGATGAAGCATGACTTTCCGGGGATGAAGCATGAGTACGGAGTTGTTTAATTGCCTTCCTCGTAAGCAAATATCTAAAAATGTGTAGTGAAAGCAAGTATGAGTTAAGTGGTAAATGTCTGGTAACTTAAGAGGAATGGGACTGACAGCGTGAAACAAGTCCTAATAGCAAATTGAGGAGGAAATATGAGGTGTTTGAAAGTAATCATTCATCACTGCACACAGAATAGTTCAAACTTATATTAAGAACAGCTTCGGGGTGCATATGAACGTCAATTCATAAAAGTTTATGGAACATTGGATACAAGTGGCATTGTTGATTAAAGTTCATACTTCAATATACTTCGCTGATGGAGGTTTGGTAACAATCTTCTCAAGCAAGTAAGAATTTTCCTTTTCTCCTTCCCTTTTACGCCTGATGAAGTGCAGCTTTAAAGAACAGATAGGTTCTGAGGTGATGTGACCTGAGAGAGAAGAGGATTGAGAATTTGTGGACTTTGTTTTCAACATGAGTTTCTGGGCTTGCGTTTCCTCTATCTCTGCTGCTTGCTGTTCTTCAGTTATTTGCTACTTTCAGTTAAGCCTCAATTACTGCATTAAACTGATTGACTGTTTTCCTGAACTGACAGATCCTGGCCAAAAAAAAACCCCCAAACACTTAAGCCTTCCAAAAATTTGATTAAGAGCTTTGCATAAGTTTAGAAGCTTATTCCCATTAGCACTGCAGTATTTGGGATTACTATTGCAGGTTCTAGGGGCCAATGCAAAGTGTCTCTAACTTTTTACCTTGGAAAATAGATTTCTACGCTGAAGTCCCTCCTGTTAAAAGCAACTGAATTATGTTTTGTGTTTTTTTAAAGTCCTTGCTTGACTTAAGCTGAACTGGCAGTAGAAGGCAGCTGCACTTGCACTACTTTGTGTGTTCCACTAATGACTGATTTTTGTATATGAAGTTAGCTTAAACAGGTGCTATACTCTGGAATTTTCAGTTTGGAACAAGACATTTGTTTTACCCAGGTTATGTTTGTATGTTACCTATGTCAGTTTGGTCACTGTGACCAAACTTCAGGTAGCTTTGATTCCCTATGTTCAAAAATGGCACATATGTGAAAAGATGTCAGCTAAAAACATCTAAATTGCTGCAGGGCTATGAATCTAGTACAGAGTAACAGCAGTCACTGTCCTCTAAATGTGTACCTAAATTGTGTACAGAGATACTACAACTTGTAGTAGCTAGGTAAAATGAAAGTATTTTTCTATCAATTTTCTTTCCACCTTATCTTGTAAAGAAAAAATTCATAAGATATCCAGAATAAAATTTAAATTTATTCAGAATCAAATTTAAATTGTTGAAGCTCTTTTTAACATCTGGTAATCCTCTTCTGTGAACTCTGCCACCAGATGGTGTCATAAGATTTGAAGTGTTATCTGACTCAAGCTGATTCTAGCAAAGTAAGAGGATACTTTACCCTACAAGTAGCTTCTTTGTTTTTATAAAAATGTGTTTTGTATTTGTAATGTAAGGGTTTGGGGTTTCTTTCATCAAGTCCTAGACTACTTTACATTTTGATCCTATCGTGTAGAGCTAGTGGTGTTCAGCCCTGGGACAAACTGCGTTACAGAGACACGATAATTTAGGCAGAGCCCTGTATTTCTATTACCTGGTCATTAATGACTATATCTTAACGTGTGAGATACTTAACTTGAATTTTCATGGCATGAAAGCTCTTTATACTGAAGAGTGACTTCAGTACCTTGGTTTGAGTGCTTCAAATCACTGGCCAGTGTTTCTTCATACTCTGTAATGACACTATAAATAGAAGCCCAATTACTTACTGAATGCTCTCCCTACTCATTCTCTTGTTTCTATACAGATCTTTCTTAAGGAGTCTGAGTTATTTTGACACGGCCAGGTACTTGCATCTGTGGAACTACAATAGATGGGATGTACAGACTAATCTGTTTTGATGTGGCTTTTGAGTCCTTGTTCTTAGTATCAGTGAAAGAGATGTCATATGTGTACCTGTGAAGGATATTATGAGCTTAAATAGCCTAGGAAGGGGAAAAATTATACAACTAAATGTTACATAAATAAGTGTAAAATTAATTGTTGGGTATTTCTGTCATTCTTATAAGGGTAAAGTGAAGACCCTTTATAAAGTGACTCAAGTTTACCAGAATAAGCTGATGGGAATTCTTTTGTAAGTCACTGAAATATTTAAATTACTAGATTGAAATATTTAAACCTAATATTTAATTAGGTTGTTTTCCCCACATCTTGTGGCTCACGATGTTGCTTCTTAGTAAGACTTTGTCTCAGTCATTATCAGTTATGTTTGAGGCTGTAACAATAGTAGGGATATACAGACAACTCCCTTCTCCTGAGGGTGCTAATAGGGGTCTTAGCTGGAGCACTATGTCTGATTTTGCACAGTTCTTTTCAAGTGCTTTGGACACTTTGGAAAGGGGAATAGCTATTTTAATAAGCCCAGGAAGTGTGATGTTTGAGGAAAACATCTGGCGAAAACAAAACTTGCATATGCCTTAAGCCAGATGGGGACTGTGGGAGAAAACAGAAGCTTTCCAGGTATGTGGATTTTAGGTGTTCTAAATAACAGCAATAATGCTGAACAGCTCTCCATTCCAATTTGGACAGAATATATTCCTGAATCTTCTGGTGTGTGAAAAGCTCTCATGAAGAAGGTAGCAGTAAAGCATTTAGTTTCACTAGAGAGAAATTATCATCTTGATTTACAGCAAGGAAAACTTACTTTGTATATTAGGAAATTATTAGCATTGTTTATGTACAGGAGTTGGAAAGATGTGATTTCATTGTGGCTTAAAGTGTATGTGTTCTTCTGGTCTGTGCCCTGTTCTTAGATTTACATGAAATAAAAACAGAAGTTGGTGAAAACTCTGTGTTCTTGCCAGGTGTTCTGCGCTGGTCTGTTTAAGTTATTTCTCTGTGATGTCCTTATCTCCAGCAGACTTTCCCTGTATATTGTAAAAATCCCAGCCATATGCACAGGATAGCATTCAAGCAGTTTCTGATAGATGTTTTCTAGGCCAGTTAGTGAAGTAAATTTTATTGCTTTTAACGGAATCTTAAAGAACTTTGATCTGTGAAATAACTCTTCTTTCCTGGATTGATGTCAAGAGTTGAGCACTTGTCTGCCCAGTTATAAATTTGCTGTGTAGTGGTGCTGCTTCAATGCTCAGGGGTCTAGACTACTCTTAGTTTGTCACATGTTACACAATAAAATTAAATCTTGAAAAGCAGGGAGAAATTTACCTTAAAAGCTTTACTTCTGGTACAAGTATTTTAACTTCTGGAGTGTAATATAGTTTTCTCCTTTGCCCTGTAAAAATATGAGACCAACTACAAAGTAGTTTGTGCAGTGCCTGACAGTGTGCTGGAGGAGAATCATGCTGTTAGTCATGACTTAACTTTAGTAAGTCCTTAAGTTTTTGTTTGTTGCTTGGGTTAGATTGTGCAGATCAACATCTCAGAAGGAAAGTTAGTGCCTCACACACGTGCCCAGAAGGAGAGTTAAGGTAATTAGTAGAAGTTATATATAGTCTAGTGAGAATGCATGGTGAATTCAGATGCTTCAGGGGCATTGAATCTTGGAAGGGAAGATAGTCTGTGAATGCTGATGCTTTATTCCATGTGAATTCTGCTGGAGGGGATGAAATTGGAGCACAGGGCTCTGTATTATTGCTGTTGCTATTCTACAGTTCAGCTGGTATGTGTGCAGTTGGGTGCTGCAGGAGAGAAGTCAGTAAGGCACTAAGGAGTGACGTCTCTGCAAGGAGCTGAGCATGTGCTGGGCATGTTGCTGCAGAGCACTCTGCACCGTGAATTTGGAGCCTCCTGTTCTCAAGTGTTGAGTTTCCACCGCGCTCTGTAGGGACATGCAGCATTTAGGCAGGCCTTTAGACATGCCAACACTGCCGAGCTCTCTGAAGCCCCCTGAGGATTTCTAGGCAGCTGGAATGCCAGGCTGCACGTCCCACTCCATGCCCCTTGTGGCTTTATATAGTCAGAGTGTTCAGCCACTAATCTGGAGGAGATTTAATCTTGACATACGTTTTTAATGTATGTTATCCGGTAAGGTTGAATAACTGTGGACAAATGGATGTTGTGGCAGGAAGCAGTCTGATGCCTAATTTTCTTTGCAGACTGTTTTTGGTTGTGAGGAAGGTTCTCCAAAATCTCTGTAGCAGACTTGCTTAGTTTAATTAAAAAGGTATGGTGTTTCCAAGCTCTGTACAGGTGCAGGCTATGGGAAAGTTGTGTTTACATTGCATAGTTGTAAAATGCATCCCTTCCCTTTAAAACAAACAAATAAATCACCCGTAGAGCAGTTATATTCCCTCAAAATATAAAGTTGTTGTAGTATCTCATTTGTTTCAAAGGCTTTACATTTTGCTCTTAGCACGCATTCTTCTTTTTATATAGTAGTGGGGTCTTTTTGGCAAAATCTTATCTTTGCTTGCAGTTTGCTCATTTTTTAGAGTAGCTCATCTTCCTTCTCAAGTCCCTTAAAAATAATTTTCTATGTTATACAGCAAGTTAGTGATTTCAAAAGCACGAGGTGTTGAAGCTGATAAAAGCTTGAAGGTTGTTAAAGTACGTGGAGGTTTTTTTAAGAATTCAAATGTGCCTGCATTTATCTAGAGAGAACTCTGTTGCTGAAGTTTCTTCATGAAGGATGGATGAATTTGAGATTGAACAGACCAGTATATGATGAGATGAAATGCAGTGACTACATGGCTCAAAAGCTCTCTGTTTCTTGTTGGTTTTGCAGTGACTGAGGAAATACTTTTGATTTATTATGTTATTCAAACTACTTCATGGAAGTTCTTTTACAGTAAAATTGGAGTACTTAATTAAAGCGAACCACGGGGTTTATAGGTTTAGCAGCACTGGGGAGTAAGCTAAGGATGCTGAGAAGTGGTTTATATCTGTGTAAGACAGTGAGTCAAGAGGTGATCTGGAAATAGAATGCGTGTCTGTGTTCTCCCAGTCCCTGTAACATCTACCAGATCTCTTTATTTCTGAGTCCATGTCTCTGAGGGCTTTTCTCTGTAGAGTTGAAAGTTTCCCTTTTCCTAGTGACATCCAATAGCATTTGAATTCTATCAGTATTTTTAGTACTCTGTCATAAGTAATGCCCAGCTGATTGGGCAGTTTGCCGAAAACTCTTCCTGTAATCGTGTATAGTTACTATATGTTTTAATTAGCCAAAACAGGTGTAATGTTAGCTCTGCTGGTGGAAGCTTTTTAATGTTCTGTGCTAGCTGGCCTGCTTTTCCTGATTTAAATCCCATGCTGCTTTCAGCCCAGCGCAGAATGGATGCTGTAAATCCTTGGGGAATCTTGAACGAGATCTTGAGGGCACGTAGGGTATTAGTCCATTAAACTACAAAGTAGTGCCAGTCAAGAATGTTGGGGGAACACAGAATATTTTAATGCAAAGGAAATGTCTGAAATTGGTGCAAGGATTAGCAGCCTCTCTTTCCATGAGTACTTCCATGTTAATTGCATTAAACCAGCTTTACAATGTTGGATAGGCATCTGAACATTTGTCACACATGTACGATCATTAATAATTCCTTTAGATCTGTTGCAGCTGCACAGATCTGTGTATAGACAGTATATTGATGATGTGCTACTATACTCACCTAATAACTCACTAGAGAGTCCGGAGTCTGCAATATCTCATTTTCTGTCCCTACTTGTATTAGCTTAAACTTTCCTTAACTGCTGTCTCAGTAGAAATATGTTTAAGAGCAAGTTATGATCTTTATAAACGCTTTCAAAATAATTTGTTCCAGCAGATAGTATTTCTGTATACTGACCTTCCATGAAGGCAGGTGCTTCTGCATGGATATCACTGATACTGTATGAATTTATATGCAGGCTGGTGGGAAGTTTTGAATAGTTTTATACCTTTGTTGGGAGTTATGTGTCAAAATAAACAGCTGCTACTATTGATTCAAATATATCAGGTGCCCCTGTGATGAAGCTAAAAAAATGCATATTTAAACACTATCGGGTATCTCATGGAGATAAAGAATGGTGGTTAGGGAACAGGAGATGTCTGAATCTCCTGTTGTGTTTTAAGTGTATTTGTTTTAGTATGATGATGTGGATTTCTTTTAGGGAGAAAAGTGTTTCTCTGTTGTCTAATGGTGAAAGCACTATTGCAACTCCTAGTTTCTTCCCCTGTAACCTGGACAGATGCTGGTACTTTATGTGTAAATGGACATGCAGATCTGTAGAGGAAGAGTTACTTGTCAAAGAACTATGTTTTGGACTCAAAGACTTGTGGTTTTAATTACTGATTTTTGTTTACAGTTGGACAGAATCAACTGAATATCAGTGCTGCTTTAACTCTAGGTAATCTGGATTTGATAATAATCCTGTTGCTGCCCTTTGCTCACAGCTTCTAGTCAGCACGAGATTTGGAGATTTTGATGCCCCTGATAAAGAAGGTTGATGTTGAATAATTAGCATTAATTTTGTAGGGTCAGTTATGGAGAAGAGTTCTTGAAGAAGGTTCTTGCAAGTTAAGTTTGATACTGTTAGCTAAGTTAGTTCTGAAGTTAGCAAAACTTGAAAGGATTTATATTTTTCTGTGCAGATACAAAAATGCCAAGTATTAAAAAAATACATTACTTTCCAATTCAGGGTGAGAAACTGCCTCTGCCAAGTCAATAAAAAATGACAATAATGCTCAATCATTCTGCATTTTAGTGTATTTTAAGTGAAAGAAAAGTGCACAGATTATACTGTTAACAGACATACCTGTTACTGCATTATAACCTAGACTAATTTCATTGCACTCTCATGAGTTAAACATTATGATAAAATACATATGACATTTAATTTTATCTGCTACTGCTTTCATTTGCATATATGCAAGTCTTAAGTAGATTAGTGTTAAAATGCTGTCTAAATTGATTATTTCAGTACATACATATGTGTACTTCTTAGAGAGGCTGATGAGAAAAATACAGAATTTAAATCACTTCATGTTTTATTTTATGGTGAGTAAATGGATCAATAAAATTTGAAGACCTGTGGTCTTTGATATCATTAACAGCCTCTGTTTCATTTTCCTAGGGCCTTAATTATGTTCCTTGAGCACCCCTTTGTACTAAAATAAAAAGTTTGTCCTGCTTGGTTTTCCCAATTCCTTATCTCCCTGTCATCATCCTGTAGTTGAAAAGTGTTCTGTTAATCTGATTTGAGTAGCTTAGAGGATTCCTACAGAACTCTGGCTGTTGAATGAGTACCATGTCTTGGGTGACAAGGAACAAAATGAAAGAAAAGGAAAATTACTGTTTATTATAGATGTTTTAGGTGACTGTTCAAAACTACCCTATCTTTTTTGAAGACTATTGACTATGCATGAGAGGCATGTATTCTCTTAAGCTCAGCACAATAGTTTTCATGAACAGTAACTTTGCTTACTTTATTTGGTAAATTAGATTAATGAAACAAGTAATCCTGGATGTTGGTTGTTTTAAAATTGTTTTTATTTGCAGGTGTGGGATAAGATATTTCCAGAGTAATAAGCATGGTTCAGCAACGAAAATGTACTTTATGTCACATTGTGTACAACTCAAAAAAGGTAAATAATTAATGCTTGACATATATCAGTAGATATTAAGATGAGATGTGAATGAGAAATGCTTCCATTTTAAAGTTATGCAAAGTACAATTTCCCTTTCCCAGGTATATATTGCTAAGTCTATCTCACATCAAAGAATTTATTTTCATGTGCTTTGAAGTATCTTTCTTGAAGTGAGCTCTGCAGTATGCTTGACTTTGAATGTTAAAAATAGTGAGGTCTTTGAGGTTTTTTATATTATTTTATAAAGATACTATAGTGAAAAACACTCACTTATTTGGCTGTAAATTGTGATATGGGAAGAATACTGTAATACATGATTTTTCAGATTCCTTTTGGGAGGTCTGTGTTTCCATATGGAAGAACCAAATGGAATTGTGCAGCCCAGCATGTGTTTTCATTAATGTGTCAGTTTGGTGTCCATCTTCTGTGTGCTGTGTATTTATGCAAAGTCTGCATTGAAATTGAGTGTTTCTTAATGGACCTCTCATATACTGTTTAGCCACATGGCATGTGGAGGTGTGGCAAATGTCAGTGTTTTAATTCACACAACTCCTCAAGGTTGAAGGTGTTCCTATCCCTTTGCAGATAGAATTTCAAGGGCTAAGGATGATAGTGATTAGTCTCTGGTCTTTGAAGATTTCCAAACACTTTGGGTCAAACACCAAGAGAAAGTTAGATCATCTGGACTGCTTCCTTTTGCTGAGTGATGAAGATGGAAACTATCATCTTCTGGCAGCTCCCTTCCAATAGTAAATAATTATAACAGTACTGCAGTTCATGGATCAGGGTTGCTGTAAACAACAAACAGACGTGTACGTCTCAGTTGCTGAAGTGTCTAGCTGAGAAAAATAGTATGTGATGGTGAATTTACAGCTGTCTTATAATAGAAATACAGAGAAACTGCTCAGATGGCACAGGGAAACTGTTTTAAGTACAGTGATTCTGAAGAGTGGCATTAATGAGACTTTTAATTAAATGATTCTCAACAGTAATTTGTCAAAAATCAGTCTAATAAACTTTGCTACCTGCACTGTTATTTGACTTTCTCCTGGAATTCTGCTTCCGTTGTGTTGAGTTTTAATGACTCACATGTGTTCTTCTTGGGAAAAGTAACTTAACTTCCTGCAGGTGTGCCTCCTTGTGCTTTCATAGTCACAGAAACAGGAATGGCAACTGCTACAGCCCAGCTGGAGTACAAGGAGTACGCCCCTGTGCAAGGCAGGACAGTTCTCAAAAAGTAGCTTTTCAGACACGATACAACGTTTTGTTTGGTTTTGACCAATTTTTTTTTTCCACATGTTGAAGGAGATGGAAGAACACAGGAGAAGCATGCTTCACCACAGAGAACTGGAAAACCTGAAGGGAAGGTATGAGAACAATCTTGCATCCTTCCTCCCTGTGCCATTTTGTATGCCACCCTCTGGAAGAACTCCTGACCTGTTTCCCATACAAGCTGAATTGCACAATTTATTTTTATGTTTCACTTTAATAGCATACCTTGTCATACAGCTGGCAATGAACGTGTTCTCATGATGTCAGAAACTCAGGAGGCAAACAATGATGTGGAAGAAAGGTCACCTGCATTGCTTTGACTGCAGTGAAATAAAATTACCAAATTATTTCATTCTTTGCAGTTTCATGCTTGTTTTGTTTGTTTGTTTGTTTGTTTGTTTTGGTTTTTTTGCAAGCACTAGATTTCTGCCTTTGTCAGAATTAGGATCAGTGGTATTTTTCTTTTTAAATTTTTTGGGTTTTTTTTTTCCAGAGTTTTCAATGATGTAAAAACAATTGTTGATCTTTAAAGCACTGTAAGAATGATATTTGCTTGAGTGATTGTTATTTGCCACCACGGTCCAGTTGCTTGATGAAGAGACCTAACCATGCTGGATGGTGTATTCTTAAAGGTTTCCTTGTTTTATTTGAAACCTTTGGAAAGTGGAAAGGAGGAGTCAAGGGATATTCAAATATCATCCTAATAGTAAGGAATTAGGTTACAACCAGAGTACACTTAAAAATAATTTCAAGTGTATGGATTTTGAGGTAGCCACAGAGATCAGATGCTGTCAAATACTTGAGTGTTTGATTTACAAATTAATTTTTAATCATCTTGCAGCACAAACTTTAACAAACGAAAAATGTGTTTTAAACACCCTTTAAAGGACTAAAAGTAATCCTCTTCCCACTCTTTGAGATGTGGGGGATTAATTTTGTCAAGACATCTATTGTATACCCAGGGAAAAAAGTCAGAATGCTCTCTGCAGTAGAAACCAGCTTTTGGCTTCTGGTCAGCTAACTTGTGGAGCACTTCTGTTCTGGACTGTCTTCTGACAATGATTCTGAAATTTCCCTTCTTCTGATGTCTTATTTCTGGCCTTCTACATTTTGTTTTCGTTTTTGGTTTAATCATGGCTCTATAAAGGAACACTAATTTCTAGACGTTACATATTTTGTCTGCAGTGGCTTGCAAATGATTGGACAATTTTTCGTTTTCTATTTCCATAGGACTGATGTTAAGTTGAATTTCTTTCATCAATATTAAATTTTTTATTACTAATGTAACTCTCTGTCTTCATTACACTTTCAGAAGAATGCACAGAAGATGCTTGTTTTCAAAATAATGAACTTAATTTTTCATTGTGCAACAGCAGCCTTGTTCTCTCTCTTGTGCCCCTTCTTCTTCCTCTCATTTAAATTTAATTAGAAGTTTTAGTAATCTTTTACAACTGTGTACTTCAAGAAGAAAATGTGAAGTGCAAGCAGCAGCCTCATGATTGTGGCAGAATTGTCTAACAGAGGATAATGCCATTAAAGTGTGTAGAGTATCAACATCTTACTAACTGGAAATTTAGTGTCCAAGCAGAAGCCACTTTTCAGATGTGCTATATGGAAGAGGTAAAGGAAACGCACACACTGATTCATTATTTTTTTTCCTTTTGAAGTTAGTTTAGCAATCTCAAGGGCTAGAATAATTTTCTGGAAACATTTTAACACTCTTCTCCTTTTCTTGAAGTCTTACTCCGTGTGATGTATAAGGAGAATTGGTTGCCAAGTACAAAGCCGTAGCATATTTGGGTTTTGTTTGTTTTTAGTTGAAAGTGAAATAATGCTCTTGTTCCGGGGGACATTGAGTCTACAGTCTGAAGTACACATACAGTAAAATAAGCTCTTGGATGCTTTCATACTGAGATTATTTTTGTCATGTTTACCTCAAACTTCTTTTGGCTGCCTTGTTGAGCAACTAAGATTGTGTGCTTCTCCTGTATGGTAAGGGAATGTATGGACATGATCAGTGTGTGTCATGGACTGTGCTAGTTCTGAATGGCATTAATGGGTGTAGGAGAAGTGTAGAACTGAAGGAAATCTAAATTCCCGTAAGTGTAGCTATCTGAATTCCTAGCCAGTTTATCTTCAATTAAAGCAGTTGTTCATAAAGGAAAAAAAGTGTTGCCTTTTTCTTTAGGCCCTTACAGATTAACAGCAGGTCAGAGAAGTCTTGTCTTTTTAGACTATCAGTTGATACAAGAACCACAGCTTTTTAATTAGTAACTCGCAAGTTAGAAGTGATAGAAACAAGTTCTTTGTCCTCAGTCCAGCTATTAACTCACTGGCTTTGTCCAAAGTAAATAAAACTGTGTTTAGTTAGTTAGTCTATACATGAGGATGGTAAAAGTTTTATGAAAGAATTGAAACATGTCTTATGAAGGACAGGGATTGTTTTTTAAGACCTAATTACTATCACATTAGAACCACTGGGATGTGTTTCTCATTGAGAGTCCTTACGAGTGAAGTGGAATGTTATGTAAAAAGAACATCTTTTTCATTGAGAAGCTAACTTTCTATTTGCAGTTTGCCTTGTGTGATGACCAAGTTAAAAATAAGTCTTATTAGCTATGCACAGCTATGCCATTTATGACTGTGAAGAGGATTCTTCCAATGACATTAGTAAAATATACTGGTTTGGTTACCTTTATTGCATTGATAAGATAGCCCGAAGTGCAATATATAGGATGTGGGCTTTCAGTATTTATTAGTGAGTGTGAAATGGACAAAATTAAGTCCACTTAGTTCTGGAAAGTACATGCTAAATTTGGAAGCTGCTGACATCATAAATGAAATTTATCTTAATGTTTAATCTGAAATTAATCAGGCCGCAACATACAGAATAATTAAACAAAAAAAAACACCCTGATTTTTAATACATAGGCTGTTTAAAATAAAGCCATCTCTAGGTGTGTCTAAATGACTGCACTGATTAAATATCCTAACTGTGTTAGCAGGGAAAACCACTGATATCCAGGATTAATAAAACAGAGCTGATGACACTTGATTGACCACTCTGATAAGGATGTTGCCTTAATACATTGACTGAATATCCATCTTTTTATCTTTCTCTCATTTTATTTTGAACCGTTCACTAAAAAAGCCAGGATTCATGTTTGTCCTTTTCCTTTATGGATCCCACTTTCTTGACACTAGTCATGAACTGTCTTATTGTAATGCTTCTGTTCTAAGACTTGGTGTCAAGTGCTCCATGGGCACATACAGGTCTGCTTTTATGAATTAACTGGCAGAATTGAAAGAAGCATTGTGGAGGCAGTCAGTGAATCCTATCTTGGGACTGCTGAATTATTTGTAGTGCAGTATGTTCTGATTAATTTTTTTCCTTTTTTTTTTTTTTAATCTGATGACTATATTTTCCTTGTTTAGGAAGTTAACAATGTACTTCTTGAACAATGGAGTATTGGAAAGATTTGTCAGAAGAACAAATGTTGTGGTTTTAGAAATCTGAATTTCTTAAAAAGAAAAAAAAAAGTTTAAGTCTTGTAACCTTAATCCAGTAACATTAGTAAAGCCATTTGTCTGATACAGCTGTCAACTTTCTCTAGCTGAAATTATTTCTGTTTTTTAAGATAAGTCCTCTAAAGTAGAAAGCAGACCTCATGCACACTTCAGCCAAATAAAGTACAGTGAACTGAAGACACCCTCCCGTCACTCACTGTGCTGTGGAGTTTTTGGATTCCAGGCAGCAGTCTCAGCTGTCCCAGTTTAGGTTATGTTGTATCAGGATTGGCTGTATCCATGTACTGCCTCCTCCCTTTTCTAAATTTCACTGGGGGAAGGCTCAAGGCAAGGATTAAATGTAGAAGCTGTCACCAGGCTTCCCCAGTGCAGCTGGCAGCATGGATGGGCTTCAGAGCTCCTGCTAGCTCTGAAAGCCTTTCCTTCTGCCTTCTCGCTCACTATGTTTCCTCTGAATAGATTTTGAGTACAACAATTCAAGAAGAATTCCTCCTCCCAGTTAACACAGCTTTATTACCAAGTCTTTTACCTCTTGATTGTTGGAAAAAAATCTTGTAAAAACTGGCCATCAAAAAACTGGATCTTGAAAGAAAAAGCCAGAGAATTCCAATAACTTAAATATACTGAGCAAAACCTAGTTGCCTTGAAGTTAAGCACATTCAGAGGAAACAAAGTAAGACCAGAGCTACCTGCCATGCCAGTTGGCAGAGCTGAAAGTCCACCCTCTGCCTCTCTTCCTAGGGATAGCAACCACGAATGCCGGGTGTGCAGGGTGACGCTGGTGGGTTTGTCAGCATATGCCAAGCACATCTCCAGTCAGCTGCACAAAGACAACGTTAATGCCCATGACAGAAAGGAGGAAGAGAAAGAAGAGGCAGAAGAAGAGCACCTTGACAATGAACTCCTTCAATTAATCAAGCAAAAGAAGGAACAGAACCGGTGAGTTTTCATTTCTCCACTTAGGCCATAGAATTGCTTTTAACACAGTGAGGACATTCCTGAGGCTTAGGTGCTCATGAAATGTTAAATTCCTGTAACCAGTGTACTTCTTGTGAGAACAATCCAAGAGACCTGTGTGGATATTGTAGTTTCAACATGTAAACATGATTCTGCTGAATGTTCTTGTCCTGTTCCTCTAGTACTAGTAAGGAAATACAACAATTCTCCATTATGGGTAAAAACAATCTTGTGTTTTGAGAACCCTAATGTTTTTATTTTTATATTTGATACCTTTTTAACTGAAGGCTTAATAAATGGACAGTAGCACTAATATTGTTTAGTGGTGGAGGTTGTCTGTAGAAACTGCTGCTGAACATGTTTTTTTATAAAATGAATTGGATTATTCTGTAAATGTCACACTGAAATCCCCTAATCCTTGAAGGAAATTTCTTACCTGTTTTACCTTGCTGCTTACCATTAGCTAAACATAGTTCCAGTGGCTCACTATGAAATAGAAGGCTGCAGAATGTAATAAGGATTGTCTTTTATTTTACATGAAAATCTGCATATGTGTGATGTTCCAGTTGGGACTATATTATTTGAATAGATTTATGGCATGGTGCATATAATAAGGGGCATATAATTTTTAGAAGAAGCTCTTACTTTCTGTGGCTAGAAATTTGAATTAGGGTTTCCAGATGTTGAAATCTGTGGAGATTAGTAGGTTTTGACATCACTCTGTTGTACTAGTGTGTCCCTGCACTGTGCAAGGGTAAGGTTTTCATACTGGCTAATGTAGGTAGCAAAAATGTCACTTTTTGTTTTATGGAAAAGGAGTAATGCTGTCACTGTAGTGTTGTTCTGAGGCAACTAGAACTAGAAAATCTCTGGCTGCTGGGTACTGGTTTGCAGATGGAAAACCAGAAAGTTCAAGGATTAAGTTACTAATTCAGTACAGGAGCACTCACAGTTCAGCAAAATTGTTTCCATTAGATCATAATCTAGTTGAGTCAGCTCTTAGAATTTACTGTATCACTTAGACATAATTTTTTTGAATTCTTGTCTTAGAGCTTAGATTATTTTGCACAGTAGACTGTTTTCCATTAGAGAGTAGTTATTAGTGAATCTTTTAGCAAAACTGGAATGTATCAAAAACATAAAGGGTGATACAATATGGATTTTCAGTTTACTCAAATCAATTGTTTTTGAGCAGTAGTGTGAAAGTTTACTGTCTTTCTTGTCCAGGGATCTAGAATGGCTGTATTCCTGTGAACAGTTTTTGGAAAAAACTTTGAATGAGAACTCCTCATTTGATAGGATAAATATTTAAACTGTTTAGACTGCTGTCCCTGGGAATAGCTGTAGCTGATAAGGGAGCGTTTATCTTTAAATGTACATGTGATAGTTTGCCACGTGTTTGTGATAAGTTGCCAAGCACGAGTGCTATCCAAAGGGCAGTGAGTGGTGCTGGGAGGCCCATACAGACTCAGCACTGCGTGCTGTGGACTGTTCCAGTCTCTTCATTAAAGGAAGACAAATTACTTTTGTACCTGAGGTACATCTTCTGTGGATGTTTTACACCTGTGTTTTAACTTCACCTTTATAAACGGAGCCATCATGTCAATTGTTCCCTCCAGTAAGGATGATAGTGGGGTTTTCAGCCTAACTTTTGTCTGTTTTATATCAGTTCACTGATACAGTTCATTTCTATCTACTAAGATAGAAAACTCAGTAGTGAGATAATTATTTTTTTCTGAAGGCTATTCTGCTGGTGTTAGATGGTGTAACTAGCTTTCTTTTTATTCATTTCTTATAAGTCCAACAGTAAATATAAAGGAATATTATCTTTCAAGTTAGAAAGAAGTAATGGAGAATTAGTCTACTGAACTGTCCCTGCACCAAATCAGTTGTTCTTGTAAGAGAAATTTTGAGATTATCATGTTTAAGTAAAGGTACAACATTAGTTTTGAAAGTCAAACATTACTGAAGCTTGAACAGCAAAGCTGCTAAAAAAGTATCTATTTCTTTTTATAATAAATAATTTTTAAAAATATTTCTTCCCAGTGCAAATAAAATTTGTGAAGCTTGTGGACTGTTGGATTTTAGTAGAATAGCATCAGAATTTAGGCTTTTCTCAATTCTTTTGTAGGCAAACTGAACCAAGTTGTGCAAACCAAGAATTAGAATGTGATGATAAGAGATCACAGAGACGGCGAGAAGAAAGAGCTGCGTACAAAGAAAGAGAAGCTTATGATCAGTCATTGTGGCATCATCATAATGCATCACAAAGGGACTGGAAGTGGGAAAAGGATGATTATGTTAGTCCTAGACAAGGCAAATTTTCACACTCTCAGAGGAACCTTAATATAAACAGACATTCAGGTGGTGCAAGGGGGCGTGCTGGGAGGCACCAGAATGTTTCAGGAAACCCTTCAAATCGACATAACTATGGGAACTCTGGAAATGCTTGGCATCTAAGTGGGCGTGGACGAGGAACGTCAAATTGGCATCATGGTGCCAGGGAAAGAAATTCTACTTGGCACTCAGAAGAAACAGGTCATTTTTCTAGCTGGAATTCCAAGAGTTATGGAGGAAACTGGAAACCAGAGCCAAATATATACAGTAAGGAAAGGTACGCATGGAAGCGACCAGAGAGAGGCAATGTTCTGCCATACAGAAATCGAAGAAATAGGGGTAACCATCTGGATTTTACTAGTGATGAGCTCGCTGCCGAGGGGGCATTGGATTTTAGTTCATTGAAACAATCAGAAAGCAAAACTTCAAGAGCCAGTGGAAAAAGTGTCAGTCCTTCCAGAGATAAAACATGTCGCTGGACTCCCTACCCATCCCAGAAAACTGCAGAGCAGCTACCATGGTCTGAAGATAATGTTTCGAAAACTTCAGATAAAATGGATTCTGTGTTTACGCCTCTTACTGATTCATCAATGAAGGGAAAAACTTCTGAAGCCAATGTTAGCCTTTCAAAACTTAAAAAATATGAAGCATCTTCTCCTTCTAATGGAACTTCAGATCACCTTGATTCTTGCAAGGTTCTGAAAGACTCTTCCAGTGGTGAAAAGTCTGACAAAGATGATAGAAGAAGTAATAGGATGCCATCGTTGAAATCCCCTCTTCTGAATATTACAGATATGAAGTTATCCTTGACAAAACAAGACACGAACAGTCTCTTAAAAAATGTCAGGCTTCTGTTATCCTCAACTAGTGGTGAAGAGCAGGCTCATTTGAATGCAATGAACTTGGAAACAAACAGTTTCTCCTCTTACTCATCAAAGCTGCATGGTGCTTGTGTTGGTAACTTACAAGACAACAAAGATGGGCTTGGCAGCAATCTTGGAGAGCCTATTTATAGTTTAAGTGAAACAGAACAAAATCCCAAAGGTGTTCAGTCCAACCATTCCTTGCAAAATACTCCCTTAAGCTCTTGCAAAGATACAAGTGACCAGAATAGGGAAAAAACTTGGAAAGCGTTGCCAAAGAAGGAGTTCAGACTAGCTTCATTAGAAGATGCGAGTGGTGATGATTTAATGGGAAGTGAGAAGTCAGAAGGAAAAGTTGAAAAGTTGGATTCTTCTGTTAGTTCTTGTTTACCCTGTGACACTCCTGGAGGTAAAACTACCACCTCTGAAAAGAAAGATGACAAAAAGCCATCTGCTTCAAATATTGCTTCCACTGAGCTAAAAAATTTTACATTTCGGATAGAACCCACAGTTTCTTCATCAAGCAGTCAGGACCGTTTGCATGTGGATTTGAAAACCTCACAGGACAGGGAAGGAAATGAGGAGTGTGTCAAGTCACATGATCAATTTGAAATAGAAGGTTTTGAAAATCCTTCAGATAATGAGCTTCAAAAAGGAGGAAGCCAGTCAGTAGGACTCCTTCTTCCAGATTTAAGCAAACTTGGCCTGCCTGCTTCTCTGCAAAGAGACCTGACCCGGCATATCAGTCTGAAGAGCAAAGTCGGGACACATCTCCCAGAGCCCAATCTCAATAACGCACGTCGCATTCGGAATGTGAATTGCCTTCGGAGAAGTGAGACAGAGAAGGAGTCGGGACTTAAACCTACCCTCAGGCAAATTCTTAGTGCTTCCCGGAGAAATGTTAACTGGGATCAGGTCATCCAGCAGGTAACCAAGAAGAAGCAGGAACTTGGCAAAGGTTTACCAAGGTTGGTAGCTTTCAGATCTAACCATGCCTCTCAGGGCATGCTGAGGGAGGAGGGTTGTTTTTTCCTATATCTGAAATGAACTACAAAATCCTAGAACTAAGAGCTCATAATGAAGCTTGCTATCCCATGATCTTCTGCAGAGTTTTTGAAAATGATGCAAATTTTTTTCAAATAATGCAAAGTTTTTATTGATTGATGCTATGAATGAATGTCTGTCCATAGATAAGTAAAAGTAATCTGCTCAGAAAAGATTCTGATCAGTTCATAATGCTTACTTTAATATCTGAATGTGGACAGTAACAATGTAGTTTCTTTTCAAGTTCTAGTAGTGAAAGAATGTAAAAATGCAATCAGGATGGGAACAATGCTGTGACAATTGCCTATTTCCTAATTTATTTAAGACTACAAGAAATGCTTGCAGTGCTACAAGCAGTATAAATACTCTTCATTTGTTAATCTTTTATTCTGATACACAGTTTGCTTTTGTATTTAAGGAAGCAATTATATAATACTGCTTTTTTGAACCTTTCTTTAAACCTGAAGTATTTGAAGTGTCTTGAACAGATGTCACATTTGATTATTCCAACCTTGCTTGGGAATAATTTATAATAACATGACTTCTGACTTGGAAATCATGCTGCCAGTTCTTAGCCACTAAGTCTGGTTATGTGATACACAGATGTTCCATTGCCAGATGATACAGAAAACACAGAATACCAGTGTAATGGTATTAAACCTACTGTTTAAAGCAGTAATGTACATTTGGGGACAGGGAAAGCTTCTCTCTATGTGTAGCAGGCTTGTAACTTGTTTATTTTTCTTTTTATCTTGTTAAAGGTTTGGCATAGAAATGGTGCCTCTTGTTCAAAATGAGCAAGAGGGTATAGAACTCAGTGAAGAATCTGATCCATCTGCTCTAGAAGGATTCCAGTGGGAAGGGATTTCCTTAGCAGTGTCTGGCTCAGCCAGAAAACGTAGCTTTTCTGAAAGCAGTGTCATAGCAGACAGAAATCCTTCTGCTTATAGCTTTTTCAGTCAACAAGCCAAAATTAAAGAAAGTGGGCAAAGGCAAGTAATGGCAGCCAGCCACTCAGGTCATATAAAATCTGGATATGAGACAAACACTGACATTGAGGCTGATCAGAAAGAGGAGACACCATCTCTTGCTTTGTCACCTTTTATATCTGAGAGAACTGAGGCTGGCAGAAGAAGTCAGAGCCTGCAGGTGACCTCTGAGATCACAGGCCTCACAGAACATGACCAGGAGAGCCCAGAGAGGAGAACACCTCTTCTTGAAAAACAAAATGTATTAGAGGTCTCAGAAGAAAATCGTCCAGCTTCAAATAGTGCTTCACTTCTTGCAGTGTCTAATAACATAGATGCAGCTACAGACAGTAGCTGCACGTCTGGTACTGAACAGAATGACAGCCAAGGAATTGGAAAGAAGCGAAGAGCAACTGGAGTAAGTGTGCAATTCTGTCCAGCTTTGATGTGCTGAAAAGGTTCTTTCCCTGTCAATGGTCATTCAGCTTTGGAATGATCTGTGCAAGGAGGACTTTCCCCATCTGATAGTCTTGTACATTGATAACGTCAAATTCATTTCTTGTTTGACTTAATTTTCTTTAAATTTCTGCTTTCATAGTGCAGGACTTTTGATTTTTTGTAATTAGTAGGAATGACAAATAGTCTTTATTTGATTTGGTGCCTGGCATACTAGGTTGGTAAACAAGAGCTGTTAAAATATTTCTGTGGAAGTATTAGGTTTTGTAGTAAGAAACTTGGTGTTTCACAACACCCTTTAAATGGAAGCTAGCCTTTAGTACAAATTTGTTTTCCTTAGATTTTTCTGTTTTTATGGTTAAGCAAAGAAATAAAAACTTTTTGTTAAAAATCCTGTACCTAAAATTATATCCTTAAATCTGACGTTGTTTCACAGTCCGGTCTTAGACTTACCCAAAAGTTAAAAAAAAATCTTGTTGATCAGTTTCACAAAACGGTTTTGCAGAAGGCAATAATTTAAATTCCTCACTGTTTAATCCTCTACACTTTCAACTAAAACTGAGAGCAGAAACTGATTCAAGTGCAGTCTTAAACATCTGAGCAAGAAGAAGGCTGTTGGCTTATTTAATATTTCTTTCCAGTTGAGATGAAAACACGGCACTCAGTTGTCTTCCCTCTTTTAAGAGCAGAGCAAATGATGAGTTATACAAGAATGTGCAAGCAAATTGTGGATTATTCACTGTGCCTACAACTAATGATTGAAAAGATGATGGATGTTCGACTTCTTGATTTAGGCAAAATTATTCTTGTTATTTTTTAATAGATGATTTTACTTGCAGGAGGGATCTTCTCCTGAAATCCCTAGTCTAGAAAGAAAGAATAAAAGAAGAAAAATCAAAGGTAAAAAAGGTGAGTGAGTATCATACATGTGTGCATGTGATGTAGAGGCTATAAACACCCAGCAGTATTTTGACTTGATTGAAGTAGTAGTTCCTTAATGTTACTACTGCTTCTTGGGCTTTTTACTGAAGTTTACAGTGTGGACTGCTTACAAATCTGCAGCACATTCTTCTCTGAAGACCTTTATCTTAATTTGTCATAAGTTGTTTCTAAGAGAAAGGGTATGTGCAACCTTTCTGCCTGCAGTTCATATGCCTGATTGTACAGATGGGACCTTTGCTTTCCCCCTGTACAGGGTAGTGAGGTTTGTTGCCTCTTTGGATGGAAGTTCTTGAGGTGGAAGTCCCCAGTTAACTGCCTTCTAATTCACCATGCAGCTTTCCCTTTCTAATTCTGGATGGTCTCAGAAAAATTGTACTCTGCCTAGTTTGGCAGAGTACTTCTGTTTTTGACATTGCTGGCAATACTTATTACTTTTTAATGTCCTTAGTGGAAATGAGTGTGGAATGCCTCTCTCCTTCCTGCTCCTGACCAAAGAAAACTCTTATTCTGGCACTGGACAGATCTTTCTCAAACATGCCTAAAACATCCTCGTTACCAAGTCTCAAAATGAACCATCCAACCATTTTGTGTTTTAGGCAGAATGTTTTCTTTGGTAACTAAACTATTGCTAGGAGCTTTGGGCTCCAGAAGATGGCTTTCAAATGTACTGTTTATCTTTTTTTTCATTATTTATATATAGTAAGGTTGTTTGTAATGTAGAGCAATAATGTGACTCTTCTGTGGGAATGAATATTTCACTACTTGAAAGGGTGGGGGTTTTTATCAGCGTCTGTCTTCATTGGCCAGTGTCTGCTGTATGAGACTAATAACACATTCTATTTAGTAAAATTTCTTTCCCATTGCTTTGCTTTAACATGATTGTTATTGTAGTAAATTTGCTTAAGGAAGCTGTAACTTGAACACAATTAAACAGTGCCCAAATGGAAATTTTTTTGGACAACCTCTGTAATGCCAGAAGCCTCCAGGAGGAATAGGAGGATCTTTTACTGAATACAGTGGTCAGAGACTTTTTCTCAAGAAACGGCAAACACTAGTCTCATGGCCCAAAATGATCTTGAGTGGTCAACATTTTTAATCATTGGGTTCTTTTTCTCTGAAACAGCTTTTCCTTGGCTTTTGCGTTCACTGAATAATTTAGATCTTGTTTAGCTTAAATTTGCCTTGGCCTTTTTGATTACATTAATGGCAGGTGTGTATTTGTACTTCTTGTACATATGTACTTCAAGAAAAGGTCTTTGTGGAAGAGAATTACTTCATTTAAACTCCATCAGTGCTGGCAAAGCTGGGATGGAATTAATTACTAGAGTCAAGGTTGAGATTCCTTAAAGAGGAATACTTGACTTTGCCCTTCATCCATGTAGACATGGCTAGTCCTGTCCATAAACACTCCTTTTCAGCTTGTATAATTATCAATGCTTTAATGCTTGACCTAATTTTTCTGTTCTGAGGTGGTATTATTTATTGTGATATCAGAAGTAATGTATCTTAATGTATTGTCAGTACAATTAGACTCTACATTTTGTTTCTTTTTCAGAGCGTTCTCAGGTGGAGCAGCTGTTGGCTATTTCTCTGAGGGAAGAAGAGCTAAGCAAGTCCCTGCAGGGTGTGGACAGCAGCCTCCTGCAGGCAAGGGCTGCCCTGCAGGCTGCCTATGTTGAGGTGCAACGGTTCCTTGTGTTAAAGCAACAGGTAACAGTGGGCTTTGGAAACTGTCTGAACTAGAAGTTAGCAGCATGAAGACCTACCTGCCTGTTAAAACAGTGAGACTGATATAAGCCACAACTGTTTTGCAGATAACTATGGAAATGAGTACACTGAGAAGTCAGAGAATCCAGATCTTGCAGGGGCTACAAGGTACCAGATACCATAGAGCTTACTCTCATATTCTTTGAACTCGGAATCTTTTAAAAACTGTGTTTAACTTGAATCTGTTTATGTAAGCTACAATAGAATTGTAGACTTTCAAAATGAGGCCTTTATTGTCAAGTGTGAGCTGTAAGTTTTGATAGTTCCCTCTAGTGTCTTTTTTTCAAATTTTTCTCTTCCTTGACTCTGTGTCCATAAAAAATGAGCTCCTAGCACCACTAAATTTTATTGTAAAATTTAGATATTTTTGTTCTGTTGTTTGTTTGTTTAATGTATCTCTTCTTTTGCCATTAGAAACATACGAACCTTCTGAACTCTCAGAGCAACTTTCCTGCAGTGCCCTAACTGAGAGACGAAACAGCAGATCTCAGATGGCAGCTGATTCAATTCCTTCAGGCTCACCCCTGCCCCTTTTGGACACCTTGTCTTCCTCTGTACCTCCACGAGGAGCTTCTGTTCCTGTAACCATGCCATCACCATTCCAGTCTTCTGGTAGTACACCTGCCGATACTCCTGACTCGTCAGTACAAGTTAAACGAGAGCCTTTATCTCCAAAAGGCACAGAACTAAATGTGAATTCTGTACTCCAGAGCTCTCCGTGTGCTCCACAAACAGAAGAGGTGGAACAGAATGATGGTACTTGTAGTTTCTCTTTAAGATAATTAGCTTTAAGAAAATAAGGAAATTATTTTTTTCCCCAAAAAATGTAAATTGTGTCTCAACCTGCAGTCTGTCAGGCAGGGGTGGACTCTCATTAACTTGAGTAGGACTTTCTAATTTTGCTTTGAAAATAGAACAGACATTATATTTGAAGGCTACATCCTCTTAGAATAATTTAGTTAACTAAAAAAGCCCCAAAACTGACACAACCCAACAAACCTGAGAATCTCCTCTATAATTTTTGTCTTCTACTCTGCATCATTAATGACCACTGGTAGCAAAAAGTCTACCTACAAAGGAAAAAGACGTGCCTGAAAATATTTTTTAAAAAATTATTATCAGCTACATCAAGATCATTCTGTATTCTTCTTGGGCTCTACTGGATAAGCACAAAGAATATAATTTGTAGTATTAGAAGTAACAGCCCATCTTCTACTAATTGGCTTTTAGGCTCTGTTCACTCATGTGAGGGGCATGGGAGAGCTAGCAGTGAAGATAGGGGTTTACTTTTATCTGGAGAAGAAACTGCTAAATTAATTGAACAACTAATGGGAGAGCTCCTGCCTCGACAAAGTGAAATCTTAATGACTACAGTTGAAATAGCTAACTCTTTATTTCGACAGTTCAAACCCCATAAACTTGTGTGCTGTAGTCTATGATCAAAGGCTTAAATGCTATTGGTTATTTCCTCTGCAACTTGCTACTGTGACTGAAGGCAAAAACTGAAGATTAAAAGCTTAATCATCCCTTACTTTCCTAAGAGCCTGTAAGGTCAAGCAGGGTGACTACTGACAGCTGTTTGTCTGCCATAACAGTGTCTCTTACCCAAACCTTTAACTTAGATAATTTGAGAAAAATAAATTGGTAAGATTGATCTTTGTTGTAGATGGGCAGCACAACTTTTCCACCTCCCAACTGAAGTGCAAAATACTATTGGAAAAAGTCATGTTCTACCTTTGTAAACATTTTTTTTTCTCAAGCACAAGATGCATGTTGGCTGAATTGAAGCTTAGACTTCTTTAATTACAAGAAATTGATTTTTTAACCTTTATTTTTTTCAGTTTGCTTCAGATGTAGAATTGCTTATAAGTGGTGGTTTTTGTGCTATTTTTTAGTCACCATTACATTTCCTGTATTCCGTTCTGTTATGGTACATTAATGTAGTATTGAGGGGGTTCCTTCATCTCTTTATGGAGGATTTGACCAGGAATGTGAAGCTCTGGGGATATTCAGGGCCGGGGAAAAATCAGCTCTTATTTGTTTGCATTGTTAAGACTCAGCTTTTAGGAAGCCACTACCTTTCCTTTGCTTTCCTATTTTTATTGGCATATGCCATACCATTATGTTTAAACATCAGTGAAATTTTTATTTGTATCACAGTAATTTTTATTCTGAGTTTTCCAACTCTAAGGAAAGATTTAGTGATCACTAGCTGCGGTGGTGTGAAGTGTCTTGCTTGCAGAATCTTGAGTCTTCACAACAGAGAAATTGAAGAGGTTTTTTATTTTTTTCTTATGAAGATAAGCCTTCAGTGTATAGCTACATTTGTTCCTTAAATAATTACTTTGGACAGCTCTTAATCACATTGTTTTTCCGTTTCCTACAAACACTAATTTTGATGTATTAAAAGCAAGAATATTCTTTTTTATGTTCATTTGTCAAGTTACCATAGTTTTGGTATTGATGGACTTCTATATGTGCTACATTTAAAATGAATTTGCCTTCAGATAAATTTAGTAATTTGAGGGGGGAAGTAAGCATTTGCCTTCAGGTAAATTCTGTAATTTGTGGAGGAGGAGTTCGTTCTGGGGCAGGCTGTTTACTTTTTGGAGTTGAATGTTTAGCTTGTCAGCTTCCCATTGAGGTTAGCTCAGCCTTGCTTTGAGGGAGCTGATTGCATCTGATTTCCCCTAAATGCCAGCAGTGTGTCTCACCTGTGGAACTGAGTGGTTCCGTTTTCTTGCAGTGCCATGGTGATTTCCTACTTCTTTTTCTAATACCTGCAGCATTCCAAGTGCTGAGAGTTACTAACTTTTGAGTTTAGAAATTCCAGATTGAGTGGCTGGTTGCTATTATTTTCCTGTTAGAAAGCAACCAAGTTACTTCCTTCCCCTTTCCAGTGGGAAAGGAATGGTGCATGGTATTTGAGGTATATTCAGAATTTAAGAATTTGTGTGCCTTCTTCCCCATATAATTCAACACAGTAACTTGTTCAGACTTCATCTAATTACTAATTTCTTACATACAGAGGTTTTTCTAACAGGTTTTTCAGTTGTGCATGGCAGTTACATGTCCAGGGAAAAACTTCTTTCTGTTGATTTACTTTAAATGCAACATATCCTATGCTGTCAGCAAGTTCTAGTTTTATCTTGGAACTCCTCATCTGAGGATGGTGTGGGTGAGAAATGTTCTCATTTTAGCTGTTTCTAGTTGCATGAGTAATTCCAAAGCATCAAATTTGTCCTGTGATGTGTAATGTGCATTTGGCCAAGCATTAGTGTAGGTTTAATTTGCTGGCTTCTGAGAGGCTGGAAGAGGGAAGTGTTTCAAATACTGCCAACTTCCCATTTGTGTTGCGTGGTCCCACCCCAGAAATGCAGTGAACTTGAAACATCCTGTTCTGGATTGTAGTTACTGGCAAGTGTAACTGGGGAATTTTAGGGAGTGGGAAACAGCTGTGAGATGCTGCCCTTAGTCTGGTCTCAGCTGAGAGGTTGGATCATTTTGTTCATATTAATTCAGTCACAATTAAATGACAGGGAGAGTGTGTTGACCGCATTGCATAGTCCACCACAGATGATCTAACTAAACTAACTAAAGCCTACCCTCATGGCTTACAGTGCTGCTATTCCCAGGATAAAGGTACAGTGCTGCAGAGTGGGTTGTGCATAATTATCTACCTTGAATTAGGTCCAAGTAACTTGGTAGAAATAACTGTATATAATAGCTAACAATTCAGATGGTTAAGTACAAGATTTTCCACCTGTCACTGAACAGCTGAGTTGTACTTGGCATGTATTGATTAATATAATTTCTACAGCAGTCATGACAGCTGGTAAGGAGGCACACAGAGAGGGGTGGTAGCATCTTAAGTCAACAATGTAGGATTCACCAATGACTGTCAGAACTTTAAAAGCATGTAGCCGGCCAGCAGCTTGAATGATGTGCCCCATTCCTTTATTTCTATGTACATGGATAAACATTTTATTCCCCAGTTAGGTTTTTTGAAGGCTGGATAGTTGGCTGAAATAGCAGATCTATATGTGCACATAGTTCTCAACATGTAGGAATATGTACTTTACATGCACAATTGGGTGTAAACAGAAAATACAGGGGGGGACACTGTATAAAGAGTTACTGCTGTACAGATTGAATGTAACACTAGGCTGTTTTCTTTAGAAGAGACCACCCAGAAAACTTCAGTGTATCCGGTTATCACTGCAACCCTATCCCTAGCAGAGCTGGCAGCTTGTTTCCAACACACTAATCAAGATATCCACAAGCCTGCTGCCGACAAGGGACAGTCTGGACCTCCTGAGAACTCTTCACCTCATTCAGTGTCTGATTTCAGCAGGAAAGAAGCAAGTGACGCAGTTGCCAAAAGAATTTTACTGGATCAGTGTAGCACTTCTCTTTCAAAACATTCGGTCTTTCTAGAAATGCCAGTGGATAAAACCCCCAAATTATCAGCTGAAACATCTGAGCACCACTTGACAATGGCTGCAGTCCCAGCAGAGAAAGGGAATAGAAGGAGGAGAAAGTTAAGGAAGAAGAAAACTTTGAGGGCAGCCCATGTGCCAGACAACAGCGATACAGAGCAGGATATGATGGACTTCAAGCCTGTCCGGAAAGTCAAGGGCGGAAAGGTTCCTAAAGGAGAAAAGGTTACTACATCTACTCCCCCGAGAGAGGAGGGTGGAGTTACTGCTCAAGCAGCAAGAAACAAAGACAAGAATGACAGTGATGCTTCTCTAGAACTGGTGGAAGTTTCACTACCTCAGTGTGAGGTGGTTGATGTTGGTTCATCAGAGTCAGGAGATGAGAAACCAGACAGTCCATCGAAGAGGGATTCATGCAACTCCGTGGATCAAGCAGTCCTAGAGGCATCTTGCTCTGGTTATGATGAAGTGAGCTCCACCAGTGAGATTGGCACAAATTATAGGAATGATGGGAAAAGAAGGTAAGATTATTGTAGACCTGAAAAGTAAAATTATTAATATTATATAGTATTCATAAGAGGCCTTTTTTAATACTTTTAAATTGTTTTTTTCTTTTTTTTATTCAGAAAGTCTTACATCAGTGATTTCAGGAGTGAAATAAAAGGGAAAAAAAAACTGACTTGGGTTTTTTGGTCAACAAGTGAATATGTCTTGTTACCTCCTAATTTCTCTTAATACAAGAACAGGGCTGCCCAGTTTAGAGCTTACCTGTCACAACATATTTTCTACTAAGTGCAGAGTCTTGTGTTTTGGAGTATCACTTACTGCAGTATTTTGTCTGAAAATGAACATGTGAAGTCCAATCTTGCTACTGTTTCTTTTTGTCTAACAGTGTGGCTGAGACACAGACTTCTGTATCATCCCTCAGAGGATCAAAGAACTCCTCAGGTATATCTTTTAAGCTTTCCTTCTGATGTTTTGTATGTAGTATCTTGCAGGACTTTGAGTTAAGTCTTGATCAGCCTGCTTCCCTAGGGGAATTTTGCCCTGAAGATAAAAGCTTGCACTCAAAACGGAAGTGGGAAGTGACACATACTCACATCATCTTACATTGAATGCTTTGTGTCTCAACTCCTCCACATCCCTGTGCCCCTCCCACACGAACACTATTGCTCCACAGTCTCTGTAGAGCTCTAGGACAAACAATGATACAATCTCTTTTTAATTCAAAGATAGTTCTGGACTTAGTCATATGAAGGTCTTTTTAGCACTTGGTATGGCCCTCTGTCACATTCACAGTCCTGCTGGAATCCACAATGAAACTTGACTTAAAGGTGCTGAGCCCAGGAAATAGTTCTGCTGGTTGGCAGTACAAACCACAGCAGTGTGTTTTCTTGACTGTGTTCCCATAGTCAAAAGTACACATCTCTGTCCTACAGAAGTGTCTTCGGAGCCAGGTGAGGATGAAGAACCTACTGAGGGAACCTTTGAGGGACACATGGCTGCAGTTAATGCTATTCAGATTTTTGGGAATTTGTTGTATACCTGCTCAGCAGACAAAACAGTTTGTGCCTACAATCTCGTTGTAAGTAAGGTTGTGGGAGTGGTGTTACTTTAATTGCAATCACAAGGCTGTCTTTTGTAATCCTTACTGTGTAGTAAAGGAAGCAGATGCTTTTTCAAGCCCCTAATTTATTCTATACTGTTCTTTTCTTCAAACTTCTCCACCTCCCCAACCCTTTCTCCCTATGAGAGGGACAAGGGGAGATAGATTGCCACATGTATCCTGATTTTTTTTAGCTGTCCTACCCTGTTCTGTTAGGTGCATATCCCAAAAGGTATTATGGGCCTTTATGCTGACAGACTCTATGCTTTCCTTTTTAGAGCAGGAAGTGTGTGGCCATCTTTGAAGGACATACTTCAAAAGTGAACTGCCTTCTGGTCACTCAGACGAATGGGAAGAATGCTGCACTCTACACTGGCTCAAGTGACCACACTATCAACTGTTTCAATATCAAGGTACTCAAATCTGTGTTGATTTATATATGCTGCATTTTATGCAAGTGTTTTATTACAAATATAAATATAAAAAGTCTTTTAAACCCATATGATCTGGACATGAACACCACTTCTCATACCCCTTTAGAGTAGAGCAGGGAAAAAAACAACCTCACAAACAAAACAGCAAACCATTAATTGATTTACTACCCTGATCTTCTAACCAGCTTCTCAGTAGAGTTTTTGCCAGAGCAGCATGGCATAAGCCCAAATGTTGGGAACACCAAAGTGCAAGATAGCTATTTGGCCACGAATCTTACTTGTCTTCCTGTATTTTTAACTTCATTGCTTATAGAAGGCACTGCTCTCTGCTCTATCTTTAGAGCAGCTGTAGAGAGAACAGGTATCTGTTACGCTGAGGGCATGTGAAAGAGCAGACTGAAACTTCCTGAAGCTGGATATTTGAGGCTAAATGATAAAAAGACCTGCCAAATCTGTGAGTTGATGGACTAGAAAGCAAGTATCTGCTTCAGGGAGCAAGCTGCCAGAGGTTTTAAACCCTGAAGTTCCCTGTGGTGAACTTAATGGGGGAATGCTCAACAGATCTCTTTGTATATATGCATGTATGTATATATACAGCCAGTAGTCTAAATTTCTATACGCATTAAAGTTTGTGACTAGAACAAAGTGTTGAGGGTTATTACTGGTTGCTGAACTACTGTCAAGCCTTAGAGATGGTCCTGATTAAAATGAGGATCAAACTGCCATGTGACACCAGGCTTTCAGATGTTTTTCTCCAGTTCTGTTGGTTTAAAAAGTGAAAATCATCATTCATTTCAGGCTTTTTTCTTTGAATTATTTTCACTTAATAAAAATCTTTAAGTACTTCTTTCCGTTGCTAGACCAAAGAGCGCATGGAACAGTTTAAACTGGAAGATCGAGTGCTCTGTTTACACAGTAGATGGCGGATCCTTTATGCAGGTCTTGCAAATGGCACTGTGGTTACTTTCAGCATAAAGGTTAGTTTGTTTAAATATTGGCACCTGAAAGCCTATTGTGATGCTGTTTCTTTGCTCTGTGTTTCTTTCCATTCTTTATCTACAGTAGTAAATGTATCTGTAATGAGTGCATTTTCGTATAAATGGTCACTGTTGGCCCCTTTTGCTTGTTTATTTTGTCCATGCATGAAGCTGTCCTATCTGCCTGTCTCTTTGTTTACCTCTCTTTTAGTTGCTGTATTGTTATGTTTTTCCTTAAGGTCCCTCTTGGTCTACATGATATTAGGAATTATTTCTTTGATTTGGAAACTTAATTGTTAAGATGCAATTCTTACCACTGCTATTTTGTGTTTATTACTAAACTGAAATCAAATGCTCAAGCACAACACAAAAAGGATTCAGTGGTCCAGTCAGTGTCATAGCAAAATTTTAATTCTTAAAAACCATTTCTTTCTTCCCCCACCAGAATAATAAACAGGTTGATACCTTTGAATGCCATGGCCCTCGAGCAGTGAGCTGTTTAGCCACCGCTCAGGAAGGAGCACGCAAGTTGCTGGTAGTGGGCTCCTATGACTGCACCATCAGCGTGCGAGACGCACGGAACGGGCTGCTTCTCAGAACTCTGGAAGGCCACAGCAAGACTATTCTCTGCATGAAGGCAAGTGTCTCTGAAAATATGTTTTGGACAAAGAATGCTTAAAATGATGAGCAGATCGTGATAGGAAATAGAGGATTTCTCTATTTTAAATTATAAAAATGGAGCAATTCGGTAGGGAAATTGTCTCTGCCTACCATATCACATGTCCCCACCTGCCGCATCTATGTCCCTGTATTGAACGCTTCAGGAATAGTGATTCCATCACTTCCTTGGGCAGCCTGTTCTAATGCCTGATCATCCTTTCAGTGAAGAATTTTTTCCTAATACCCATTCTAAACTTTCCCTGGTGCAATTTGAGGCTGTTTCCTCGTGTCTTGTCACTTGTTAAGTGTTACAAGCATCATTTTTCTTACATGAGCAGCATGTAAGTATGCAGCACGTCCAAAATTTCCAGGAAACATTGGGCTTCACTGTGCACGTTCAGAGCAGCATTCTGCATTCACTTTGCTTGGTCCCTGATTTGCTGCTGAGCTACCAGCGGGAATAATCCATAGGCAGGATGAGTTAGCCTGTTGGGCTGCAAGTTAACAGCTTCTTATGTCAGTTGTGAAATGTCAAAAATCATTGTAATACATCTTCTAGCTCTTACGTGAAGAATTCAGTGCATACCTTTTCCTTCATACTCTTGATTGACTTTAAGGCTGTCAAATTTAGGAAATGTTACAGTACAACTTTAAACTGAACAGTGTCTTAATATTTTGCTTGCCCATTCCCATACCTGTTTCAAAATATAAAACTTTTTTTTTTTTTAAGGTTGTGAATGATCTGGTATTCAGTGGCTCCAGCGATCAGTCTGTCCATGCCCACAACATTCATGTAAGTCCTATATAGAAAGATGGAGTGACACTTTTGCTACTAAGGCACCGAATTCCTATGCTATAAAGTCAGTATTTCCAGAATATTTGACTGGTGGGGCAGATTGCTTCCAGAAAAGGAAGTCTCATGATTTTGTGAATGTGACTGTGCACTATAGGTAACTCTGGAGGCATGAAGAAGTTATGTAAACCTGCTGACTCCTGTCACATGATAGGCAATGCCTTTTTTATCTGGGCATCTTACTTTTGCAAATATTACTACAAGCATGCTGATAATATGGAAAAGGTTCAGTGAAAAGCCATGTGAAATATTCTGGTGGGGAAAAAGTTTCTTTATTACTTGAAGAACACTGTATTCCAAGCTAGATGGTTCAAAAGCATCATGAATGCTTTGTCTCTAGCTTACCATTCTCTCCGTCTTTTACACCATCTTCCTTTAGTCCTAGCAGAAGCATTCATGTAGCTGTGCAATAAGTTAGATTAAGAAACTTATCTGAGGGAAATTTTAGTTGACATTAAAAGAGTATATTTCTGTGTGTTTAGCTGAATTTGCTAACTGATCCTTGTGGTTACATAAACACTGCTAATACTTATAGCATGGTACTAGTTTCAGGATGGGTGGGAATATGTAACTAATGATGGAAACAGAATCAATTAGGGTGGAAGAGACCTGAGATCATAGAGTCTAACCTGGGACCGAACACCACCATATCAGCTACACCATGGCATTGTCAGCATCCAGTCTTCCCCTAAACACTTCCAGGGACAGTGACTCCAACACCTCCCAGGGCAGCCCAAAATCTAATCGCTCTTTCTGTGAAGAATTTCTTCCTGGTGTCCAATGTCCCCTGGCACAGCTTGAGGCCATTTCCTCTTGTCCTGTTGCTGGTTGCATGGGAAAAGGGGCTGACCCCCCTCTGGCTACACACTCCTTTCAGGCAGTTGTAGAGAGTGATAAGGTCCCCCTAAGCCTCCTCCTCTCCAGGTTAAACAACCCCAGCTCCTTCAGCTGCTTCTCATTACACTTGTACTCCAGACCCTTCAGCAGCTTCTTTCCCTTCTTTGGACTCACTCTAGCACCTCAATGTCCTTTCTGAACTGAGGGGCCCAAAACTGGACACAGCATTCAAGATGTGGCCTCACCAGTGCCGAGTACCAGGGAAGAATCACTTCCCTGGTCCTGCTGGCCATGCTGTTCCTGGCACAGGCCAGGATGCCATTGGCTTTTTGGCCACCTGGGCACACTGGTGGCTCATGTTCAGAAGAAGAGAAGAAAGAGCACTTTACACAGACCCATGCATTTCTGTTGTACTGGAATGGCTCTGTATTAGGATGAGCAAACAAAAGGATAAGTAGTATTTGATCATAATCTATAAGTGCCTTCACAGGGGATGGAAGTCTAATACCAGGTGTTTCTATTTTTGAATAGTGAGCTACCCTATATAGGTTAGGTGAAACCATTTTGTTCTTTTGTTTAAGAGAAAACAAACCAAACACCTATTTATTTACCTTTGCTTTTTCTTGATGCAGACTGGAGAGCTGGTACGGATCTATAAGGGCCATAACCATGCAGTAACAGTTGTCAACATTCTTGGGAAGGTCATGGTGACAGCATGCCTGGATAAATTTGTTCGTGTTTATGAACTACAGGTAGGAAAATAGGTGGTTACTAATGGCATTTATCTAATAGATGTTAATTAGTGATTTTGAAGTCAAATAGAAGTTGTCTTTGTACTTTTCTGGTCTCTAGCCCATCCCTCTTTTTCCTGTTACTCAGTATATATAGTTGTCTCACCAGTCAAAATACATGGGTTTTAAAGAATGTAACCTAACCTGTTTCTTTAGAACCTGGGTTATTCCAACACAATGACAGCTCAGAAAAGTGGGAAAATGTTAGCTTTGTCTGCTGAGAGAGCAAGTGCTTAGTTGGACAAAAAGACTCCCAGAAGCAATGCAAGCAAAAGTGAGCTCTCAAGGTGGCTATAAAGCTTGGAATCTACCATAGCAGTATACTTGCTGCCAAGGAAACTGCTCTTAGAAGTATTACCCTTTACATGTCTGTGAAAAATGGCTCTTAAAAAATGTCATGGTATTAAAAGTCTGTTTCTTTCCAGTCACACGACCGCTTGCAAGTCTATGGAGGCCACACAGATATGATCATGTGTATGACCATCCATAAGAGCATGGTAACTCCCTTCTTTTCACTGTTCTTAAAGAGAAGGTTGTAATTGCCACAGGTGCATACAAGACAATTTAATTTCTTCAGATAAAGAAATCAGCCTGCTGTTTGGCTGCATTTCCAAGTTGTTCTCAGTGAAAAAATCAAATGGCTATGACAGCTTTATACTTATGTAATATTATTGTCTGGGTAAAAATCCCTGTTTAGCTTACTGTAGTCTTAAAGCAATAGTTCTTTTTGCAGTTATGATTACAGTGAAGACACTAGAAATAGTAAAATACTTCTGCTTTTTCAAGTGTCAATCCTGTTTGACTTTTACTCGAGGGAATTGCTCAGATGCTGGAGAAAAAAATTCACCCACAGCAAAACCTCTAGCAACCTTTGGCAGAACATAAACAAAGGTGTGCAATTGATTCAGGTGTACAGGTTTCTTCATGCATCTGCCCTGCAAGATAAATTTCAGAAGCACTTCTGTATTTCTTAAAATAATCTTTAAAAGCACTTACTTGTTTGCGTGTCTAGGAATTTGTGTGCAAAGTTCCTTTGAGACTGTAAAATGAAAGGTATAGTAGTGATCTGTAATAATAGAAAAGTTAAGTTCAGAGGAACAGATCACCTACTGATTGGAATACATTCTGCCCAAGCATCACATCCCATGTGAGTCCAACCTGAGGCTTGAACTGTGCCAGCAGTAGTCTGTTGTGGGCATTCTCAAATCGAAGAAGGGGTCAGAGGAGAAGTTTAGTGATGAGTGAAAGGATCTGCATCAGTCTTTCTGAAATTCTGATGTTCTTCCACACCCTTCCTCTCCATCCTATTTTGATATACATATAACTGGTTAAGTCCTGGAAATACATTCAACTTGACATTTGCACCTACGTATTTTTTAACTTTAGTGGATAGTACCATAATTTAAACTCTTCTGAACTGTTGCACACACAATACTAGCAACAATAAAGGTTATGGAAGCATTTCTTATTCATTTGTAGGTTTTTGTGAATTATGAATGCAAATACTAAAAGAATTTAGTTATACCTATTTTTTAAATGTAGAAGCTTTGCATGCTGATATTTCATTGTTTTTACCTACACTGAAGTCTCCTTCAAAATTTACTTTTTTTTGGTTTGGTTTGCGGTTTTTTTGTTGTTTTATTCCCAGCTTGTTTATCCATAAATGTTTCTTTTACAGATCTACACTGGATGCTATGATGGTAGTGTCAGAGCTGTCAGGCTTAATCTGATGCAAAATTATCGATGCTGGGTAATTAACAATTGTTTTTAGCCTTCGTTATTGAATTTGCTGGGGGTGGTCTCTAGTCACTTAGTCTTAGGTAGCTTAACCTTAGAGTTTTCATAATTCATTACTTTTTTAAAATGTGTATCTATTGCTTAGGTATATATCACTGGTTTCTTTTTTTTTTTTTTTTTGTTGTCTACCAAAAACTTAGGCTGGGTGACATAGCAAAGCTGATTTACTGTGCTAAATGAGTTTAACTAAATTCCAAATGACTTTGTCACAGCTAAGCTTAAATATTGTAAAGGCTTAATTCCTCTCTTCCTCCTGCCATTCCTGCTGATGGTCTAGGCTTGGCTAAAGGCAGGAGAAAATTCTGTAAAGTGTAATTAAAGGAATAGAGACCATGGAAAGTGGAAATTGAATATGATTAAAAACTTGCAGGAGTTGGCAGGCAAGCTTACAGTCTCGTAAGAATATTGTGAAATTGCAGGAAGAAAAGTATTAGCAAAAATTGTATTTCCCTGGCTTATTCTGGTGTGTTGCTTTTTCTCCCAGTGGCATGGATGTTCACTGATCTTTGGAGTTGTGGACCATCTGAAACAACACCTGCTAACTGACCACACCAATCCAAATTTTCAGACCCTGAAATGTCGTTGGAAGAACTGTGATGCTTTCTTTACTTCTAGGAAAGGTTCCAAGCAGGTATGTGGTTGAAATAACATGGTTGTATTTGGTAATATAAAGTACTTTATATCACCACCATTATGGGACTTGATCCTATTTCTCTTAAAAGGGTTAAATTTTTGGCAGGCTTAACTGCATGTGGTCACAGTCATCCAAGGTTAACAGGCTTCAGTTCAGCCTGTGGCAGGTGAATAGTGCAGCTATGATAATTTAACATACGGTCAATTTAATACAGTTTGATCCTAAAATATTACATGGAAATGGTAGACTTCTTAAAATACTAAAGAAAATCTACTCAAGGTATTAGGAAGTTTTTGAAGGAAAAATGTCTTTATAAGTTGCACAATCATCTGCCTTGAAGAAAGGTTTTTATCCTTCTAATTTTTATCTATTGCTATCTCTTTCATTGTTGTTTATTTTTCACATGAGATCATTAGCAAAACCAATCTTTAAATAAGTAGTGCATAAACTTCTGGATGAAAGTTAGTACAGACGGGGGAAAAAATGAAGAAGGCATAAGAGCTGAGTTAAGTGATGGGGAAAGGATTGGGGGATGGGTGTAAGGAGGGCTGTTACCTATAGACTGATTGATAAAATCTACATTTTAGTCCTTGGCAGTATAAACTGCCTTCCTTTGACTGCTTTCCAAAATACGGGAAGGTTGGAGGTTTCTTCAAGAATTAACGAACAGGGGAAGCCTTAATTTCTCTTGAAGTGCTGGCTTTGAATATGATATGTTTATTTAATTTGCTCTTCTAATCAAAAGGGAAACTGGTTTTTATTTGCCTTTAATGATGTAGTATGTGAAACACTTTATATATGTGATTTAATAGCTTGGCAATGATAATATTTATTTTTTAGAAGCTTTAAGCAAAACAAATGTGTATTATCTAGAATGCAACTTTCCCTGAGGCTTTTAGAACCTTTTGCAAAGCTTTGTGTGGGTTTTTTTGTGATGCTCATAATGATCTTTTTTAATTGACTTTTCTGGTTCTTTTCTAGGATGCTGTAGGACACATTGAAAGACATGCTGAGGATGACAGCAGGATTGACTCATGAAGCTTTTCACCTCCCACATTGGGAAGTAATTTTGTATGTCAGAATTATTCCAAATAACATCAGTTTCTTACTCCAGTCTTTCCTCTTTCTTTTCCCACTTGGAATCCAAAAACTGAGTGGGGCTGAAATGCATTGCTACAGAGACTGCAGGCGGTGTTGCACTCTGTAGAAATAAGGCTGGTAATTAAGACTTAGCCCAAGTTCTTGCAAGTTTTTAATTCATTGGTGGACAAGAATATTCCTTCCTCTTGTCTGCCTTGTTTTTTTTGTTGTCTCTTTTTCAGGTAGTTTTGTTTGTTTTTTTAAGAAGCATAGTCCTTGGGAAGTCCAAAGGGGTGCTGAAAACTTAGATTACAATAGGTACTGCTGTTTGCAAACTCAGCTTGAGGCCTGTTATGTGTCTAAGAAATGTCAGGTTTTGTTGTATCCAATTTTTTAGCTGATTTTAATAAAAATCTGCAAACCAGAATATCACAGATTCTAACAATGTAACCTGAATATCCAGTGTACATTTTTACTTTCTTCATAAAAATAAAAGTTATTTTATGGAGACTGGAATAAATTAATTTTTTAATGTTAATTGTAACTTATTTTTTATTCCTTATGTAAAAATTGCTGTAACTGGCACAATATATATACACTGACAGATACCATACCTTTTGAGGTATTTTGTTTATTTTGAGGAAAGTGGTTATTTCTTGAGAGAGATGCCAGTAGCAGCCAAACAGCCAGAACAGTGGCTCTACTCATGTGCTTTGCAATCTTAGTCTCTTTCAGTATAAGTCCTAATGTTTGGGGAAGAAGTTAGTGGTGTTTGTTTCTCTTTTAGTTAAAGAGCAGCATAACCACCACCGCTGTCTTGATAAAACACCATAATTGGATTGCTGATTTTTTGGAATCTTAGTGACCGAGCTTTGCAGTCCCATATCCTCATGGCATAGCAAACTGGGGAAATGCAGAGGAACTGTGTGTCTGAGTGCATCCACTTTGGTAGTATTTTCTTGCTGCTGTGAACTGGCTTACTTGGCTTGGGCTATATGAAGTTCACAAAAATTCAACTGGAAAGAATGGAGCAGGATTTTAAAGTCTAGAGTTCTCAAGCAGAAGCCGAGGATATGAAATGCATATCACATGTAAAAGTCTTATTTCTCCTAATGCACAGAGAGTACCACAGAGAGGCCACTGCAGAGGGGAAGACTGTTTGAACTTGTCAGGGTTCCTCTGCAGGTGTGGGTCACTTCACCTTGGGAAGTTCAGTGAAATGCCCTTCTGGCACTTGTCGTCCTCTCTCCCCTAATGACACTAATTTAGCAAAGAACCCTCTTAACACTGAGACTAATCTAGCAGAGAGCTTTGTGTTCACTTTTGCCTATCTTGCTGCTTAGGATAAAATAAGCAGAGGTTTTCCTAAGCTGTAAAGAGAAGGTGAAGACAGTGAACTGAGCTGCTTATACTTGAATCCGGCGCTTTTTGAAAAAAACCTGAGTGCACTGTTTTTACTGGGTATCTTTTTCACAACCATTTTCAGACTTGTCAACCATAGACCAAATAAGTTTTATAGCCTCCTTCTCTGACTGTGAAGAAGCCTTTTTAGGCCAAGAAAGTGAATGATTCAGGAAAGCCCATGGATGTTCCACTGCCATCAAATCAAGGAACTTCAGGGCCTTCTCTGGAGCACAGTGGTTTTTGTATTATCTTAGCAGACAAGCAGAATTTCTCTGACACTGATGAATATTTTTTGTGAGACAGGAGTCAAATATGAGTGAGATGCAGTAGCATCGTACTTCAAAGACATGGGAATCTCTGAGGTTCCAGGGCTTTTGTGGTGATTGATTTTGTTTATTTTTTATTAATCTGTTTGTGGATAGCAAAAAGCCCCAATATGTGGCTCAGACCTTAGGCTGTTCTGAGGGTGTTCTTGTTTTGGTTTTTCGGGGATGTGTGTTTGTGGTTTTGGTGTTGGACTTTTTTAATCTTTCTTTCTGTGGGCTGTGAATGAAGCAATTCAATCAAGAATCAAGTTTGGGGAAGTCTTTAAGCGGTGTAGATGTTTTATGATGGAGGGTGTAATGCTCTAAAGTCTGAGAGCATTTGTTTGGTTTTTTTCATGACCTAGAAGCAGAAGATTGCATAATACTTCAGCCATTTCCAAAGGTATTGATATCCAGGAGTTCTTCTGGGAGTTTTTTGAACCATGATGAGGGAGAATGTAAGTGTGGCATAAACAGGGTGGGCAGCCTAAGCTGTCCTTCATGGACTGTGCTGCAAGTGAAGGTGTGGAGGTGTGTCCTGAGGACAAGCCTGTGGGGCACAAGTGGCATTCTGAAAAACGTGTGTGAGAGTAGATTTTGTTATTTCTCCCTTGTCGTTCTTTACATTCTTTCAGCTGTTTTCAGGAAGATACAAAGATCTTTCTCAGTAGATGTTGCAACAAACACAGCCATTACACTTTATTTGCATTCCCATTTGCTTGTTGGGTTTATCTTTTCTAGTTGGTGGTAGCGTTCTTTCTTTTTGTGTGGTCCATGATATTTCCTTAGCTGTCTTGAAAACAATCCTCCTGAAATGTCTGGGCTACTGAAGTCCTTTTAGCAGTGGTGTCTTTTGCTACTTTATAGGTCCTTTCAGATACATTGGAAGAATCCTAAAATGGGTAAGAGGTGGGAAAATAGCAGAGCTACATGAGTAAAAATTTTGGTTCATAAATCAGAAACAATTTTTAAAAATCCTCAGGTGTTCAGAGGAAAATGCTGTACTGCTTTGTCATGAGGATATCTTAAAAGGATTTTAAGATAAAGTTGTGCAGCTGTGGAAATTCCCAGGCTTCTCTGGAATTCTGTGGAGAGGTTTCCTATTTGTTCACCTGGAATTTGGTGCAGATTTCACAATTTGCCATTTACTTCTTCTGGAGGCAATTGCAAAAGAGAGATGCCCAACTAATGTTTATTTGTTCGTATTCATTAATGACATCCTCTCTGGTCTTGCAACTTGGGGTTTTGACTCCTGATATACCTCTAGTTGAAGAATGTAATAACTTTGGGACAGTGGGCTTTTTGTGATATTTAACATTAATATTTGCATGAAAAGCAGTACTGCACATCTGGAGCCAGTTTCAGGACTATTTAGTTTTGGTTTTGGTTTGTTTTTTATGCAAGTAAAACATTGTGAGTGGAAGAGTGAGTAGAGTGAGGATTTATTTTGTGGTTAGCTATGAAATCTTTAATAATCAAATATTAAAAAAACAAGTTCTGGACTTGCTGTATGGCTGACTACATATGGCAGCCCTTTAGGGGCCTTTTGGCATTGGTCTATATTAGTTTCTCTCCTTCAAGTTTCAGAGAAAAATAGCAGCAATCTGGCAGTGCAAAACACTCTGGCCTAATGCTGCTGCTTCTGTGTGTGGAAGGGGATCGAGAGAAAACTTCTGCATCTCTTGATACAAAGATGCATTAGATATCCAGGCTTCTGCTTATCTTGTGCCACTTATGTGTGAATTTACAGACTTTAAACAGTTTATCAGCACATAAATTGGCTTCTGCAAAATAGCAGGAGCTTGGCTGTGTGGTGTGTTTGAAGTAGTGCAGTTCTTCATGCACATTTTCAAACAGTACAGTCATGGTGGATCAAGGTAAATGATAACTGCAAACTTGCAATAAATGGCAAGGGAAATGTTTTTGTTGGGAAAATACTTTTCCCTTAAGTTGAATTAAAATACAGGTTCAGATGAATCTTGGTTTTCAGGCTTGTATGGTACTAAAATTCAAGCAGTCTAAGGACTGTCCAGAGTTGCAGAATATGTGAGGAAGGATAAGGAAATGGTTTCAGCTACTGTTTGTAAAATAATTAATCCTCAAAGAGCAAACTGTGTAGGTATATATTCTGTTATATGCGCCTGCCAGCTTCTCAGATTTCATTTTGCTGTAATGTTAAACGGTCTTTTTAAAGAATGGAAGTGGAATAAAACAACTTGATTGAATATTTAGTAATTTAAACTGTGTAGAACATGTGCACAGACAGATCATGTTTTTTTCCTCTCACTTTGGTACAAAGCTGTGAGTGTAATAATGAAACTTTACATGGCAAAAGAAGAAATGAAAAAAAAATAAAGTTCTTTATATTGTTATGGTTTGTCTGCTTCTCCTTTGTTTTAAATAGAATGATTCTTTCACAGGATTTGGTAGAACTTGACTTTGTTCTGGATTTTTTTCCTGTTCTGTGAATGCTGGATAAAATCAGAGAGGCCACTGGCAGAAATGTTACAGATGTGCAGGAATCTCAGACCTTTTGGCAGAGAAATAAAACTGTCCACCCAGCCTATACCTCCAAACTGATGTGTTGCCTGTCTTGCTTCATGGCCCATTGTGAGGGAAGGTTCTCTAGAGGACCAGTTTTGAGTTGCCATTTAAAAAACCCGATTTTGAATTTTTGACTGATAAATTTTGTTTTTTCTATGAACACCCCAACTAAGAGCATCTCTGCCATACTTCTATGGAAAATAATAGCTCGTTGGAGGTAAGGCATGGCTATAAGGCAGGTCACCAAGTGTTCCAGGCATCTTAAAAATTATTTGGGTGAAAAAAACAGTTGAATTTGAATGAGAATAACTTTTCTTTAGATAAATTGTAGGATTTTCTTCCTCTTACAAAGTAAGTTACAGTGCAAGACAGCATGAAGAACTTTATAATCAAAAGATTTTCTGCTTCTTAGTGACCTCTCAGTTAAATGTACTACTCACTGGAATAACTTTGAGTGGGTGCTACAATTTGTTTTTAAAATTTTGGTTTACATGAGTGGATTGCTTTGCTACTTTTTGCCACTAGAGAACTAAGTAAAAGGTTCTCCTGACAAAGTCAGGTTTTCCTTGCATGTTTTGTTTTTCCTTCCATTTTTTTATATTATACTTGTGAAAACCTGTCATCCTTGAAGCTGGTAGCTAGGGAACCTCTCAAGTGCCTTTTTTTTTTTTAATGTATTCAAGGAGTAAACTGGCAAATATCTGATATACTAAGCTAATTTCACACTTGCCATAAACTCCAAAAGCAGCTGTATATTCAGGAGGATGGTGGAAGAGTGCTCAATATTTTGTCTTCATCTGTTCTTTCAGAATAAAACCAAAAAGCCTAGGCCAAAATCCATTTGATTTTATTTTTGGTTCCATTAAACTAATCATGCTTGCCCAGTGGAATAATATTCCCAAAGTAGTCATGCTGACATAGTATCTGATTCTGCTACAAGTCACCTCCTGCACTAAAGAAATGCATGGTATTGTTGGGAAATTAGGACCTGGGGTGGGGTAAATACATGTGTGTAGATATATAAATTTGTAGAAGAGGTTTTCTGCCTTGAATGACAATTAAGTTTCTCAGTGTTATGGGGGATACAGTTACAATGAAAAACACTTAGAATGTCCACATTTGTAATTAGGATGGGTACTAAAAGTGAGAGCCAATTGCTCAGTTCTGATACTTCTGCTGAGGCATTAGATCAAGCTAGTAGATCTGGCATTGCAGTCTGTTGTGCCCTACTCTCCCAGAGCTCCACCCTGCGCAGCCAAATCCATAACTGAGTCATTGGGTTGCATACTATTAATGTAATCAGCACAATCTTGTGTGAAATAATTCAGTAAACATTACAAAGAAAGGAAAGGGTAATGCCAAGAGCAGGACAAGGAGTTAATGACCAAGGTGGCAGTAAACACCTCTGACTTACACAGTTAGATACAGTCCCAGTTTCACCTGACTTGAGGGAAGACCTTTCCAGCTGTCAGCAGAAGCAGAACAACTATGTATTCTCCATGTCTTTACCATGCAGAGAAAGCTTAATTCAGTGATCAATAAATTAATCCTTGTTGTCCAAAGCAAAATGTCAGGATGCTATAAAAGTAGTTACAAAATATGCACACTCTCCTGTCCAGTAGAGTATGGTTGTTTCTTTTTCCAAGGACTTCTTTCCGTGTGCTGTTCATCTTGGGGAGTGAATGACATAATTAGGAAGTGCTCCTGTTTGCCCTTGGGATGAACGGTGCTAGCTCCTTGGAAGTCTTCGGTGTGTTCTTGATGAAGGTGGCCAATGGCTCCGGTGTTACGCGTACAGCGTGAGCTGCAGCCACTGAAAGAAGAGTCAAAGGATGGAAGAGATGTTGGCGTCCTCCCACAAATTATGTGAAGACACCATCCTCTCTAGCTGGAAGGCAGCTGCTTGCTGTCACTTAGCATGAAATAGAGTGGCAGTGGGGAATTTTCTTGAGTCTCTTGCTCCTATTTCTCCTTCCCTTGCAAAAAGTGAAGGGTGTTTTTAACGGTCTCCCTAACAGAGGACATGCTTTGAAGTTGAAACTTTCTTATTCTTCTTAGTAGGATTAAAAGGTAAAGAACTATTCTAAGCTCCATTATCATTTAATACCATATCACTGTGTTGGATCTAAATTGCCTCATAAAAGAAATTTCAAAAGTTTTTTGATGCATTTTAAAGATGATAGCAAGAGGCTGCAGCCATGCCCTTCAGCACCAGCTGGAGTCTTACAGAGGAGCTGTTGCTGGCAGATCATGGATTTTTTTCTGTGTAAAATTGGTAGCAAAATTTTAGGAGGTTTTGGGGTTTCTTACCAATTGGGTGACAATTTCAGATGAACTCTATTCATAGAGTTCTCCCTTGAAAATATGTACAATGATTAATACAATTAAAATTTAGTATTGTGACATTGTGTTAGACATACTCTCATAAAGCAGTTTACCTCTAGGACATTGAGCTTAATGATGCCATCTCCATCTTTGTCAAAGGCGTGGAATGCCCCTAAAGTAAGGAAACAAAAATACAGGGAGTAGATTAGGTTACTGTGTGAGTAAAGATGATTCCCAGACAAGAAATCAAATGGTGCTCCCGTTGTGAAATGCCAACTTGTGCAGGTCTTTACTTCTGGGGTCAGCAAATGTTTCTGCTGCATTTTTCATTAGTTCATTCAAGGAGAAACACAGTGGTTTCTTTTGTGTTTGTATGAGACAACTTGTCACAGATTCCCTGAACACATATCTTTAAGAATTAATACCCTACATAGGCAGTAGTGCTGTGAACAAAAACTTCGCTGTGAGCATGGTGGGGCTCTGAGCAATCTGGTCCAGTGCAAGGTGTCCCTGCCCACAACGGGGGGGTTGGAACCAACCAGGTCATCCTTAAGGCCCCTTTCATCCTGAGCCATTCCGTGGGTGCAGGGCTGTGTCTGGGGGCAGGAGGGGAGGCAGTGCCTGAAAGCTGGGCAGCCACTCACGGAACATGGCGTCCAGGCGCACGAAGCAACAGATGAAGCTGTTGAAGTCGATGTTCATGTTCTTGTCGGCGTAGCGCATGGTGATGATGTCGTAGAGCTGGTTGTTCAGCCGGAACCCTGCAGAGAAGCAAAAACGGGGCACAGCTGGGCCTTGGGCAGGGAATGCGCTGATCCATCACGGGTTCGCCACGAGCGCTCCCCTGGCCCTGCCGAGGCTCGGGCTGGAAGGTCCTGCTGCAAATGCTGAACAACACAAAGTACGGGAATAAGGAGCTTCACTGTGTCCAGCTGCCTTCCTAAACCAGGAGCAATGTTTTGAAGTTACAATTTGAGAGGCTCTTAGTTACCTCAGCTGTAAGTATGAGAGCTGCAGCCCCAGAGGGCCTGATGGCTCAGCTGGGCCTGCTGAGAGCAAATCAGCTAAAACTGGGGGACAGAAGGGCAGGAGGAAGTTACTATAAAAACATCATTAAACAGTGGTCAGAAAATAGACAAGGAAGCAACTCTTTGGTGTGGTGGGACCAAACTTTGGCACTGAATGCTGCAGCTTGTACCCATGCCTTGAAAAGGTCTGTCACAGTTCACGAACAGCTGTTTGTTGGCTAAATGCAAGGTCATGCACAGCTTATGTACTGTAAGACTCTGACATGTTCTTAGTTCTAAAGTCAGAGCATGAGGTATTTAAATATTTTCTCTTTTTACAGTGACAACTTCACTGGTGAGCACAGAAACCCAGAAAATAAAAATTACACATATTTCTACCATAGCAGGAGTCCAAATTCAGGTGTAGTTTTGTCTTTAGCAAAGAATTACAGAATCTCTGAAGTTCTGTAAAGTACAAGGTAGCCATTTGTTTCTGTTCCCTTGATGTGCCAAAACACTACTGAACACGAAGTGTCACTGAAATCATCCCATCTAGGTTTATAGTGATACTACAGATTTTCTGATCAAAGAGGTCATCTTGGCCCCTTAGAGACCTGGTACATTTGTGGGGGAGGCCTGCTCCCCAGGGGAATAAGCACACTGGTGTGTCTGAGACAAGCAAAAAAAGTCCAAACTCTCTCTCCTTCAGAATTGTTGGGGGTTAGATTTGGTTTTCTTTTTTCCCTATAGAATTTTTCCCCACAAAGTCACTAGGAGACTAATTGCTGGGTACTTATGGGTGCTTGACCAACACAACACAAACGGCTAGGAAAGGGTAGCACCAGGCTACATCCTCTTTTTTTTTGGTCTCTGAGAGTTTTTTTCTCTCCGAGGGAAAAAGAGATACCGAGAGGTTTTGGGAGATAAAGGGCAGGCGTGGGGACAGTTCCCTCTCTTGCTCTCAGCATCGGAGAGAGAAGGGTCAGGCCGCTCTTGCTGCGGTAAGAGTTTTTTTTTTCACTGCCATCACCGGGTCCGTTCCTGAGGAAATCTCCCATCATCTCCTCGTGTGTCCAGGAACTCCGAGCTCGCCTCCTCCTGCCCTGCTGGGCTGAGCCGGCCCTGTCCCACCGCCGCTGCTTTTCTTTGGCACCGCTTTGGATATGCTGCATCCCCACACTGCCCTGCCCTGCCAGGACATCCCTGCCCTTCCAGCTACCACCGCAGAGCTTTGGTACATCCCACCCACCAGCCCGGGATTTTTTTCTACCATTCCAGCTTGGTGCTGAAGCCCCAAGGGAGCCCTGCACCAAGATCAGACTGCCCCGGGCTTTTATGAAACAAAAGCCCCCTCGAGGTTCCTGTGTTTGTTTATCATTAATGCTGTAGTTGTTGTTGTTTGTTTACTTCGTTATACATACTAGTAAAGAGCTGTTATTCCTATCCCCATATCCTTGCCTGAGAGCCGACTTAATATCAAAATTTTAATAATTCGAAGGGAGGGAGTTTGAATTCTCCATTCCAAAGGGAGGTCTTGTCCTCCCTAGCAGACACCTGTCTTTCAAACCAAGACAAGAATGAATTTTATTAACTGCAAGTGTTGCAAAAATATTTTCTTCTTGTGCAGGTGGAAGAGACTGAACCCACAGTGGCTCAGTACTGAAGAAACATTTGCATGACTCAAGGAAAGTCCACACAATTGCAAACTTGCACAATGGACATGGACCTGCTCCGTCGCGGTTCCAGTGCCTATACACTTAGGTTGAAGGTTTTCCTCTGTTCTTTGTTTGTTACTTACACAAATGTATAGAATCCACAGCTTAAATTGGAATTAATGTCTTCAGCACTCCCTGGTCTCCCTGAATAGCAAGATCCTGAGTAGGACATCCTTAAGACAGCAAAGCATCACTGATAGCATTAAAGAGGAGCTGAAGAGATCTATTTGGCTGGCAAAACATACAAGGCTTGCTAATTGGATATTTGAGAAGCTCTGTCAGGGGAGAAAAAAAAATTATAATTTCTCTAGGATCTGTCTTAAAAGGCAGCAGTGTGTTCAGTGATGGCACCCTGTGGTGCACCCAAACAAAATAAGGTTTCTTTAGCTTCGGGCACTGCACTGGGGAAAGTACCTGCATCGTTGACTGCATTGCGCATCTCGTAGCTGTTAATGGTTCCTGAATGATCCGTGTCATAACGCTTGAAAATTTTCTGGGAAAAGAAAAAACCACAGAAAACAGTATTAAAAACTTGTGCTTCTCTTGAATGTACCCATTGAGTGGATATGGAATGTGTGCCTCAGGTACCTGGAGCCTTTGCCACGTGCCTTTTATTGCCACTGCTGGGCAGTCTGGGTTGTTAGCACTGAGTTCCTCTCAGTTGCAATGTAAAATAATTTAGATCCAACCCCTGGGAAGCAAAAAAGCTCTCCCCTTAAGACTCCCCTTGTTTGACTTGAGTTTATGCTGGTAATCCTCCCTCTTGATTGCCCTAATTAAGCTATTATTGAGGCCTGATTCTAGTTCCCATCATTCTCCTCCTTCAATTTGTATACCTCTATACTATTCACATTGAAGAAGGCTCTATATGAGAGATTCAGGCTATTTGCTTAGGCAAAGTAGGATAAGGAGAGACATTACATTTCATTTTTGAAGCTAATTCATAATTTTTTTTTGTCTTTCTGTTTGATGGAGTGTATGTGGAGAGTTCTGGTTTTCCTGTAGGACACTTGCACTGCAGAAGCTGTGAAGATACCAGCAATACCTGCCAGCTTTTAATCTTGTCCCAGAGATGTCGAAATTCATCGAAGTTTATCTTCCCTGAGCCATCTGTCTGTGATGCAAACATTCAGGTAAAAAACACACAATATTTTTAGGATAAAATTAATTTACTCTGCAACTACTGAAGAGAAGGGTTGAAGAGAAGGGTTCAATGTGAGCTGTGCAGTGAAATATTTGTAAATGTTTTGGTTATTGTGCATAGCATAGTGCTTCAGGAAAGTGAAGTACTACTTGTACTTTGTGTGGAAGCAAACTTCAGGTACAGGACACAGCTTTGCCTCTGGAAGCATTCTAAAAGTGCATGAGTGGGATTTTTTTAGTGGGCTCTTCTGAAATGTCTCCACATGTGAAGCTCATCCAATATTTTTTTAAGAAAACTGAGCTTTATTCTGGAGTGAAGCTCTTTCTGCCTTGCTTAAAATGAATTGAGAAATAAGCAAAATGTTGACTAAAGCTCTTTTCAAAAATGTGTTTAGGCTCCAACCATTATGGCTGTGTGTTGTAGTTACACTTTTGTTCTGGTTATATTTGAATGCACTTGCATTCTCTCAAAATTGTGTTATGTCAAACTAGAAAACTGAGGGTGGTTGTAGCAGAGGTAACCATGTGGCATCTTATAGTGTGATTTGCTGCACTTGCTCCAGACAAATTCGGCTTGCATTGCAAGCTGAGCACACAGTAGAATATGTGATACATTATAAACTCAAAGAGATAAATATACTAAGTTTATTGGCAAGAACTATAGTTATGTTGAGTTTGTTCTACATATAAAAATAAAAAAATCATGCTTTAGTACATTATGTAGCTAGTCTCTGGTACCTAAAGAAGAGTGTCTTACTGACTGATTTATTCTGTAGCTTTCTTTTGGGGTATATTTTTCTCTGCCAATTATGCTAATGTTGAGATGACTGGAATTAAAATGTGCCAAACCAGGAGTGCCGTTTTGTCTGACTCCAGAGTATAATTTGCTGGTTTGTTACTAAGTTGTGTGTGTGTGTGGTGGTGAGAAATAGTGAACTCGAGTGGTTTCAAGCACTCCCTTTTCACCAGAAAAGGATACATCCATTAAAGCAATCATGCTGCGGCAGGATTCCAATTCAAACCCTTCTGACCTTAGGTCCTTATCTGAAACAAATGATCCCAGGTGAAAACAAATCATGCAAATCAGCAAGTGATTTTCCTCTAATCAAAGTAAAAGCAAAACCTACTTCCTTCATCCAGTAAGAAATGAGTGGTAGAGAAATCTGAAAAAACTCTCAGTAATATTATTGTTTGTGAATTAGGTATTACTTTACTATTCTTGACTTGTTATATACAATAAAAAACTCTGGAAAACTCTAGACTAGGTTCTAGGTTACTAAGAAACTCCGGGATCTGTAGGTTAAAGTTTGCTAAACAGGGAGGAAGGTCTGCCTCTCCACTAGAAAATTTTTTAAAGGGCATTTGCAGGCTGCGAGAATTACATTATTGTCCCATGTGGTAATTCCAATGAACACATCTGCTCATTTCTAGATTATCAGTACTACCAACCTATAGAGATCCTCTTTGTGAAAAGTTCAGCTTGTTAAAGTCTCCAATGCAATGTCTATGGAACTGTAACTAGGAAATTTCCGAGTTTGAAAACATCAATAATTTTTTGAGTGCAACTTGGGGTGGGGAGCTATGCTCTGTCACAGATTTCTTTGTCCAGGGTTAGTAAAAACATGCTCAAACTCACGTTTTTTTACGACATTATTGAGAACATTCCTAAGTTCCTCAGCATTGATCTCCATGTCCTGAAGGAAAAATGGTGAGAATATCATTGGTTACAATGTTTTTTATGAAACATAATTTTATGGATGGATATGCTAAAAGTCTGAAGTCTTTGGACAATTTTCAATAAAGCATATACACATTTCAAAGCAGAGGGCATTCCACTTGATGTAAACATTAGTCCAACTCTTTCTCAAGGCTGAAGTACAAGGTAAATTTGAAGTTACCTTATAATGGTAGTCATAAAACTACAACTAGAAGAATGACTGATAATTTAAAGCTAGTGTATAAGTCAAATAGCAAAATCAGAAAACTCCTCTATCCTATTTGCAGCCACTTGATTTATGCAGTTTTTCGATCTGTTTTTACCTTTAACTTCCCTTGTTAAGTATATACCAAAGGGCATTGCATTTCTAACTCGTTTATACTTTGCTGTGCAAAATAGCGTCTTGCAGGAAAGATAGAAGAAAAAGGCTGACTTTAAATAAGACTCCCTCAGAAATGGTGGGAATAGTTTATATGTACATATGAGGATAGGTGGATACTTTATGGAGTTTTTATTTGATTTTGCTTATCTCAAAATTGCCAAGAGAATTTGATGGGAGGAAATACACAGGAAATTTTAATATTCAGTGTTTTGAATCCAGGGATTAGTTGATTTAGGAGCTGTTGTGGCCAGGCTGTTTTGATGGCAGAGACAGGGATTGAATGCATACTCACATCCCCTGCAATCTGTCGGAAAATATTCCTGAACTGTTTCTGCTCTTCACTCTCCTCATGAGCTTTTGTTGAAGAACGCTGAAAAGAGACAAGCAAATGAGAGATACATGCTGAGCCCAGTGGTGAACAGAAAGGGCCTGGATGGCTCACTTGCCCTTGTGTGAGGGATCATCTTAGTGAACCTGGAGGCCTTTGGAGGAATGGGTTGTCCTCCCACTCCTTTCCCCATGTTTTTGTTAATTCTGTTCCTTAAAACTGCCAAGTATTTAATTTTATTTATTCATACCATTGCTCTCTTTTCTATTTGAAGGAGCTTAAGTAATTACTTCCAGTGGCAATTCTCTTCTATTTTTTTGTTCCAAAATATTGCAAAAGAGAAGTTAGGAGCAGAAGAGGCATATCAGAGAATCAAAGAATAGTTTTTGTTGGAAGGGACCTTAAAATTATCTTGTTGAAGCCCACCTGCCATGGACAGGGACACAATATCTGCCTCACAGCTGCCCTGTAGGCTATAAATGGCCATGTGAGAACGCTTTACAATGTAGGGGGCCCCTTGCTGAAGGGAAATAGCATATGAGACAGAGGAAAATGAGGAAAATGAAGCTTTCTCAGACACATGGAAAGTGCGACTCTGAACTCTGAAGCTGATACCAAAAAGGGAAATGAAAATTATAGGTAACAAAGTGAATTTCTTGGCTTAGTTCTTGGTTTCCTCTGTCTAAATGAAGAGGAAAGTTTAGGTTGGTTCCCACTTTGCCATCTGCCTTCTCTGGCAGTCATGCAGCGGAACAGCACTCTCCCTGTAAGGAGATGCTCCAGCCATGCCTCCAGATGCCACAAGCCTGGATGTGGGATCTGGCTGTTAGATATGTTGTCTCACCCACCTGCAGGCAGAAACTCTGACTTTGCTACTCTGGTTTCCTCCTCTCTGGTAGTGAGGGAAAAGAGGGGGGGTGCTGGAGCTCCTGGGCTTACTTGTCCTTCATCCCCTGGCCAACAGGGACTAGGATAGAGGTGTGTAGTTTGTAACCGGAGAGGCTGTGGTCATTGCCAGGAGCTTCTGCAGCCCCTCGGGTGCAGTTTGTGCGTGTGCCCTCTGTAAAGTGGTACCGCCTCAGGGGGCCGAGCGGCAGTGAGTTGAATGTGGGGAAGGGATCTTTCAGAAGTGGGATGCTTGTATGAGAGAATAACCAGGAGATGTTTTCAAGCAACTAAATCCTCCCGCACAGTTGTTAAATAACTGAAGGGACAGTCTCTCTGTGCTCCTGCCCATTAGATGCCCATAAACCAGATGTGAGTCAGGTTAAGATTTGACGAGAAGCTGTTTAGTATCTCAGGACACCTCTTTGCCCCATTCCTGTGCTCTCCCCAGCCACTCTTCAGTGCTAGCCAGACCAAGCCCTATTTCCCCCTCTGCCACTTGCTGCAGAAACCTTTTTCTCATCTGCTTGGGTCTTTTCACCATTTTTGCCAGCATTTTCATCTGCTGTCAGCTCCTTATTGCTGTTCGCTCTGTCAGAAACAAAGATGATAGGCTAGAAGAAGAGAACAAAAGAGAAATGGAAATTACACGAGAAATAGTGGAAAGGAAAATATTTGGTCACAAGCATTCTGCGGAAAGTGCATGCAGCAGCAACTCCTGCTCTTGAAATTATGACAAGAGAAGCCATTTCTTGGAACAGAAGAAAGGATAAAAAAAAAAAGGTGGAAAATTTTCTGCAGTTTACTGCTATTTTCATGCTAAAAAAAGCTGCAAAAGTCTTTTTGCAAAATAGTGCGATTTCTGCATTTTAGATTTCCTTGTCAGAAAGACAGTAATTGAATACGTTTGGTTTGTTGCTGTTTTTGTTTGGGGTTTCTTTGTGTGGTTTTGTTTTGGTGTTTTAGTTGTTTTTTTGTTTGTTTTTGTGGGGTTCCCCCCCTGTTTTTAAGCAAAATAAACCTCCCAGATTCTCACCTTAAACTGATGAGCTTGCCACTCAATGAAGGACAGTAGCACTGAAAACAAATGAAATGTGAATTGTACACAGAAAAGGAGTTAATTTGTGTAGGAGCTTGTTACTTATGTTCTTTCTCTGTATTGATTCTTGAAGCACTCAGCTGCAAGCAGCCATGTGCCATTGCTTTGGTTTGGTGCATTTAAACAAGGAAAAAACTGCTACATCTTGTGAATGTATTACTCTAGAGTATTAATTATAATCAGCCTGTTTTGGGATTAAAATATCTGATTACATTTTCAAGGTCCAAAACGTGTTGTATCCAATCAAAAACAGAATCCTGGACTTCGGTGAGCAGAAACTTCAGGAAAGGCTGCTGCATAAGCAATGGAAAGGAAGTGTGAGGGCACATGTCTGGAGAAGGGGTGCCTTTCACTATAAAGGGGTGTTGGGCTGCCTGTGAAGAGGGCAGGAAGGCAGGACAGTCTGAGCAACCCAGAGGACTGAGCTGATAAAGCTGAATAGTTTGTGACCCTTTCACCACCCCTTTGAGTGTGAGGGGTATATGATGCTAATGTTATTTCATTAGAATCTAATGTAGGAAGACAAAATCTTTGCTGCATGCAAATGGCCTCGTATCCAGCGCCCTTCATTAACTAGGTCAGTTTCCAGACACTGAGAAAATTATAACACCAAGGAACTCTGCCCCTGCTCATGCATTGCACATGCTCTTTGCCTTGCTGGCACGTAGCACATTGTGCAGGTACCTACCTTGCCCTTTTTCTTCTGTGTGAGGAGACAAAATTAAAAAGTGTTTGATCAGATTATGCAGCGCTGATAGCAAACTTTTATTTTTTTATTTTTCTCTTTCTTATGTTTATTTTTTTTCCAGTTTCTATACTCATACAAATTTTTCCATTTCCTGCATTTATATAGCTTTCAAATCACAAAAAAGGAGGGAACGTGCACCCACCAAGAAATGGCATACTGGAGGAAATAAACACATTGCAGAAACCATAGCAAAACTGTGTCTCATCTCATCTGGGGCTTTTGCCTGAATAAAATCTCTTTAGCTCTGAGTATTCCTTTTCTTTTTCCCAACCTGCCAGTGCAGTGGAGATTGAACTTCTTCGCCCATAGATCAATGATATTTGAAGTGACAATTTAATTCCCTCCTATCTGGACAGTTATTTTTCAATATGACAGCAAACAAAAGGGGAACATCTGTGAGCAAGTTTTGATGGAACTCGATTCTGTGCAACGGCATTTCCTCCAATTTTTTTTTCAGGACTACTTGTACTATTAGCTCTACCATATTCCCACAAAGATGCATAAAACTCCAGGGTGAAGAGTTAGAACTTGTCATGGATGCCATTTTCAATCAGAGTACTATTAGGATCCCTTTTCAGAAAGCAAGTACTTCAAAATAAGGTAGTTTTTTCTTTATTAGATGAGATACCAATTTCACAGAGAAAGTATCTCAGGGCATAGAGCTAGGCCTCCCTTGGTAAATGGATAATCTGCAGTGATGGAGGCAAAGACAATGCTTAGCATCCAGCTTCTCTATCCCAGGACCACATTTCAAATCTGCAAAGGCACTTTGGTCTGAATCAAGTTCAGAAAGTAGTGTTTATGAAGAAGTGTCAACAGAAGTATCTCGATGAGAAAAAAGATGAGAATTTGTGATAAACATGCTGTCATGCAGCTGCAAATGAGTTCCTGCTGTAGGTTTCCCTAGGTATCATGTTCCCCTTCTCTCTACCGTTATACACAAAAGAGGACCCAGACAGTACTTACCAATGGACGCTCTGCCTCAATCATGTTTTCAACCTCCCTAAGTAGAAAGCAGAAAATAAATAAATCAGCAAAGTGACTGTTCCCAAAGTTGCTTGTTTCTTTAGGTGGTTTTTAAGCAGCCACTTGAACTTTCCAGGCAGCCAGTGGTGTGGGCTGGCTTCCAGCATTACAGCTGCAGGCTCTAGGAGTAACTTTTTCCCAGTTTGAGCTGAACATCCCAAGTATCATTTCCAGGACGGCTGCTGCCTGGCTTACTTCTGTAAAGAGCCTTCATGATGGTGAACTGGGATTAAAACAGAAGTTCTTTGGTCTTAGTAAATGGCTAATGGTTTGTTTGCAAAGAATATGCTGCAAGCAGTAAGTTTCTCCAAAGACAATTCAAAGCAGATTCTTGTTAGTCTATAAAGTAACCTTGGGGAAATGAGTTTGCAGCTTGGAGTTTCTAATGAGTTTAAGAAAATAATAAGCAGGGTGTAGCAAACTGGTAACATAACGTTAGCAGAGTAGCAAGGTCAGTCCATTATATGTGGCCAGATAAACATCTCTGCAACTTACTCTGAAAGACTTCTTTTCTCTGAGAAGACCCTGAGGATGAATTCTCCCTCCTGGTGGGGGTCATACGTTGATGGGATGATGACGTATTCGCTGGGAGGTAACCGGAAGCGCTCAGAGATTTCTCGCATGTTTATGTAGGTCTTACTTCTAGCTTTGGAGGCATTGTAAAGGAAAAAGTCCTTCTGCAAGTGGTGCTTAGTACCATGCATCTGCAGAACAAATGAGCCAATTTGTCCTCAAGGAATTCTTGCCCATTGCCCAGGTGGGTTGCCATGCGGGCAGCACATGGCTGGGATGGAAAGCACAGGAAGCTGCAGCTTAGCAAGCACAGAGCTGAGTGGTGGTAGTTGGTGGCACGTACAGAGTCTGACACCTTTAAGTTGCTACTGACTGAGCCTAGTTGGTTTCTGAGGGCTGCTCCAGGGCCCACCTGCAGCCATTGCGTGGCTGACTTTGGTGCATGGGCACTTGTATCTAACTCTTGCTAGATGCTGGCTTGTGTGTAACCAAAGCTCAGCCAGTTTCCTTGGAAGGTGTATGGCAAGGAGTGGTGTAAGCAAACTCCTACATGCAGAGTGGTAAAGTGAAGGTGCTTTCAGTGGAAACATGTCCTTGTCTAGACAAAGCATGAGTTCTGTATCTGCCAAACAAATGTGACAAACATTGCATTAGTTCAAATATGAAAATTAAGCCACGAATTGTGGGCTAGGAACTATTGCAGGCTGCTTTTTGCAGAAATAACCTTCTGTAAGATAGTTGGCAAAGACAACACTCACACTGTCATCCTCATGCTTTCCAGGTAACAGCCTTCAGGTGAGCTTGTTAGCAAAACTTGTGATGCCAATGATTCAGCTACTGTGAGGCTCAGAAAAAGTGTAATCTGTGTACTTTTAATAAGCTTTCTTCAATGTCTGAAAATATTACTAATGCAAGTGATTAAAAATGTAGGCGATTTGTATTATTTTTAGGAGGAAATGCAAGTGGCTTAAGGTGGTTCTGCATGGAGTGCAGAGGCTAAGGCCTCTCAGGTACTGCTTTCTGGATCTCTGACCACCTGTGCAAGTGATGGCCAGGCCACCACAGAAGGGAAAAGAAGCACTGAGGAAAAGGTCCAAGTGAAAATGGGGTGTGAGTGAGAAGGAATTAAAAATTACTCAAGAAATGTTACTAGTAAACAATCAAGCAAAAAGGTTAGCGGTTCTACTGCTGTTACATCCCTGAGAACAAACTTGACTGGACAGTCTCCTGCTGACTTACTGACAGGCACTACAGTAACACTAGCTGTGGGTATACACCAAGATGTCAATCTGGCTCCATTCTGTGCATACCTCTTTGGGCACCTTGGGGAGAAACAGAGAGAAGAAAGTCAGAGCTGCAAGGGGTGTCTACATGTTTATAGGTCATACAGAAGGGCATTCACCTAAAGTTCTGGGGACACAGTAATTAAAATGCCCTTAGTCAGACAAGCACTTTCCCTCTTCCTTTCTAGGTTTCTTGGCATCTACATGAAATTAGCTAAAATCTGAACCAAATATGTTTGTGCAAGGGACTGAGTAAATTGACTTTTTCATCAAGTCAATTGCAGGAACAGGGGTTAATTGCTACATATGAGTCTTCGATGTCTGTTTCCCTTTTCACACTCTTCTGTCAATGAAATGTTTAGTTTCAGAAAGGACAAAACGGAGACTGAAGAATATATGAGAAAGAATATGCTAAAATCTGGCACTAGGTCACTATAAAAGCCTAAAAAGCGTCTTACTTAAAAGATAGGTAAACCCTGACTATGGTATGAGCAGTTAGAAAGACTTGAATTTCCTTCCTCTCTTCCAGATTTTCTGACTTCCTTGCAAAGCAAAAATTGCAAAAATTGATTTATTCAGCCTGAGTGATTCAGTGACTCTCTTGGTAAATGCACACTGTCAGTATTTGCAAGTACAGTGCAAAGAGCAAAATCTAGAGCTGTTACCTCATAGATGGCAAAGCCAATGGTGTACAGATTGGCTCCCAGCTTGCGCTCTTTCCTCCTGTTTTTCTGCATCAGTGCAACAAGGAAGCTGCAGATAACCTCTTCATCCTCAGGATCATCATCTTCCTCCAGGAGCTTCAAGCGATACTGGGGATTGGTCCAAAATGTATCTGTGAAATCCCACCAGCAACCCAGAGAAAACACGTAAAGCTTCAGTCTTCTAATGATGCTCATGATCAAAGTGAACTTTTAAGTTCTCTGCCTATGGCTCCTGAGGGAAAGCTTAAAATTGGGCTAAGACATTATATGGGTTTTTTTACATATTATAGCTGTTACTTAGTTCTAACAACTGCATAGCTAATGAGGATATTTGGAGAACTGCCATCTGATAAGCTTCTGAAGTCCCTAAACCTATTGCTAAGGCACAAAAGTGAATTTCCCAAGTGAAATCTAGCTGTTAGGGTGACATTTATCCCTTTTACTTGGGGTACTGTGAAGTATTTGAACAATGATTTATCTTTGCCAGGGCTGCCTTTTGGGCTTACAATGCTCTGTTACAGCATAGTGACAGAAGATTTCCAGCTACCAATTGCATGCCTTGTCCCCTGGGAAAGCAAGGCTTTTCCTATGGCTGCGCACTAACCAGGCTGTGATATGACTTAGCCTTTGGGATTGAACCTAGTCCCCATCAAAGAGGCCATATCTCTCAAGGCTCTTTGCTCACCTGGATAATTGCGGCAACCTCCTGCTGAGCAGCCTCTCACCCAGCGTCCTTCATTGACTGACACTGTCCAGGTCTGGAATTTATCCACTTCCAGAGTATCAGGTGTGAGGTTACAGATCTCAAGCTTTGTGAAGTGCCTCATGAAATCTTGAAATGACATCCTGGAGGAATTGAGGGGAAATTGAACCCAAATCCATTTTCATGGTTGGCAGTTGTGTGAAAGACCCTGGGGAGGTGGAGGACGGTGACCAACAGCACTGTCAGTACTGGGACAAGTTTGCAGTGGGAGTCACATGTTTTCCAAGTGCTTTTCGTCTGCTGGTTGGTCAGTTACCGCAGGTACAGCTCCAAACTCAGGGAAGCTGAGCTGAGAGGATGGTATGTAGGAAGGGTGATGGGGAGCTTGTGAAAGTGTAGCATAATTGGAATAACTGGATAATTGTGCTGATGGCACTGAATAATCCCTGGTGGGAGAATGAGAGGATCAGAGCAGGGCTTACTGGGAATACGAAGGGAGCAGAGATCACTGCAATGGTTTTAGCAGATTTGTAGTAGTGCAATGTCATAAATTTTTGCTATGATTGCTATTTCCTAGAGAAGCACTGGTTTTTGACTGATGCTCTCACCAGAACTCCCCATCCTCCACGACCTTGTGCTGCAGGCGGATTTTCTCTGCTTCATTAACAGAGTCCCACTCCTCTGACCTTCAAAGGAGTAAACAAGTTAGCTTAGGATTTGCAATACAGTTTTCATTAAAGTTTCTATACTTTAGCCTCATAGAGTGAAAAATCAAGAGTCATCTTGCTACCTCCACATAACTTTTCCTTTGTAAGCCTTGCAACTATTTGTTCTCAATGCTATCCTCTTCTCCGCATGCCCAAATAAAAGAAGCACTTGTCCTAGTTCTCTCTGCTTTCCTCTTAGAATTCCTCTTAGCAGCTCTCAAACATCTGCTGAACTGTGTTAATTTTTCTTAGCTTGAAGAAAAAAGTGTTTGCAGATTATCATTGCTGGCATACCTATTAAAATTCCTTTAAGGAAAACACTTGCTTCATTCAGTTATTTCATAACTTAAAAGATTTTTCTACTGTCACATCTTGTTTTGAAAATAGACAGTAAAACAGATATAACGCATCATTAGACTGGGTTCTGTCTTAATTTCCATTTATTAAAGCCTCTATTAACATCTTATTAGGTACTCTTCTTTTTTACAGCTTCAGCTGTAAAAATCCAACTTCAAAATTACAACAAAGACAATTCAGATACCTCATCACTGCATATTAGGGTTATGCAAAAGCTGCATAAAGGCAAATAAAGCCACATCTTCTTTTTCAAATAATGTGAAGCTCTGTTTTACTCACTTGTCACTCCAGGCTCCATTCCATTCCACCTGGCCCCAGGGGTTTCTCAGCCTTACCAGACGAATTTTTTCCCCTTTAAATACCATCTATTGAAAAAAGAATGCAACAAGAATAGACTGAGAGCAGGTTCAAAAGGAAATGTTCTGCCTGTTACCACACCCTTCAGTGATGGTGCTTTTCTGGGCCATACCCCAGCCTGATCTTCTTGGGGTGACTGTGGGAAGGCTGTAAGACCAGGAGGTGGCTGCCTGTGGCCACCTTTGCCCAAGTGGGCATTTCCCCAGACAGCCAAAACCTGGATAGGTTTCTTTGTCCACAAGATTTTTATTTATTTGAATAAAATTTTGATTTCTCGGCTCATAATGAGTTTCACTTTCCACGCCTCCCCCAGCTCTGCTGCTGTATGCGGGGCCCAGCCAGCGGCGGCTGCGGTGGCGCGCACCTGGGGGAGCGGCGCACGTACCTCTTCCACGGCCGTCACGGAGTAGGCATGACCTTTGACGAGCCCGCAGGACATCCGTGTCTCGTACTGCATCGGCACTATGGTCTGGCAGACAGAGAGAGGAACCCGTGGGACGCACGCAAAGCTCAGCTTGCCTGCTTGAGGGCAGCTGCTGCCACCCAGGGCTTTCGGGGGAAGGGTGACACCGTTCAGGTGACAGGATCTTTCGCCTCGTTCTCCTCTTTGTGTTTGTCAAAGTGGTCAAGCTAAGCACTCATAGAATTCGTGTTGATGGTTAGAAAGGAGTGAAGCATGAATTAAAAATGGAAAAAGTTGATCTCAATTGGAAAGGACATTTTCAGGTGTCTTTTTCCCTTTTTTTTGTAGGCTATTGCTTTTTGCGCTTGGACTGTGGCAGGATATAGCATGCTTAATCAAATAATTAGCTTTTTGTGTTAGAAGGACTCTTGGAGGCCTAGAAGGCCTTTTCTAGGATAGTATGTTCTTTTATAGCTCAATAAGGTTATTATACATGAACTAGTTAAACATCAGAGCAGATCAACACCTAGGATACTTTCATCTTTCCACGTGGTTGCTATCTTATAATGACATTTAAACACCCTATCTAATACACTGTTCCTGCTAACTGACACTATTTTATTGGATGTAACTTTCAGGAAGTGCATAACTGTGTTGCTCAGGTGTAAATACATTTACTGTCTTAGTCATCAGCTTTTAGTGTGTCTGAGGGGTTTTTACTTGTTTATCTGTGAGATCCAGAATTGGGAGCAAGATGTCAGATGTACACAGCCTGCTATACTTGTGCAAGAGTATTGATGAGAGGGGCAGAACCTGCCACGTGCACGTGGACCATGAACAAAACTTCCCCTCAATCTTTGTTGCTGAGAGATGCCTGCAAGGTCAGTAACTCTGCCACCTGTTCTTAACACATCTGATGGCATGAAAAAAACAGGGCTAGATCCTGGGGGAGAATTAGTAAAGTCACACAGAAATGTTCTCAGCTTGCACAGGGAGGATCTCATTGAAATATTTCCTGACTATGGCAGTTGTTTTCCATTATTTCACTTCAGCACCTATTTGGTCTCTTTTCCCTTGATTCTGTTTTCATACTATAGCCTCATATCTATTTCCTTTGGTCTTCATTTCTTCTCATGTTGTTGCCATCATTACTTGTCAAAACCCCTTTCTCTTCTTTCTGTTTAAGAACATTAATTTCTGGTGCCCTGGACAACTTCTCAAAGTGCAGGTTTTGGAAGTGTTTCATCTGCCTCTTTCCATCAGAGTCCTGATTTTTTTTCCTGGTGATGGTTCAGGAATATGCAATAACCAGCAGCACAACAGCTGCTGGGGCAACAAGTACAGAAAGAGTTTTGCAATCTTTTTTTAGTAGACAGTCACTGAGGAGGAAATTCTCCCTCCAGACGTGGGTGGCTAGTGCAGCCATGCTTGCAAAACAAGATAGTCATACTGGTCTTTCCCAAAGAATGACACCATTTCAGTCTTTTAGGAAGAACTAAATATGGATCTCAGAGGAGAAAAAAATCAGCTATTTCAGCTGCAAATGCAGAAGAAAATTTGCACAACCAAAAGTTTTGAGTGATGGAGTACTAATTGTGGAGGACTTTTCTTTGGTGTGGGGTTTTCTTTTTTTTTTCCCCACCCTTCCCCACACCCCTGTAAAACACAAGATGTAATTTCATTGTCATGGAAATGCCACTCCCTAAAGGGCATGGTATGACAGCTCCCTGACACAGAGAAGGCAGCAGAGTGTCCCTCTACAGATTTGAAAGCTTTTAAGTTGTCCAATATGGGGTTTTTTCTTAGAAGGTTTTAACATTCCTCTCTTTATTTTGCTAGATACTTAGGTGGATATGCTGGAGTTACTTTGTATTTCATCACTCATATAAAACTCAACATGTTTTTCCTTTTCCTTGTTAGGTGTTTTTAATGAGGACTTCATAGCTGGTAATCAAAAAAGAGCATCCCTAGAACAGACTCTCCTCCATTCAAGAGTAGAGCACCCTGTGTCAAAATAAGTTTATGCAGAGCTTTTTTTGCCTGGACTGAGACTATGCAGAGCTTGCTTTTTCCTTCTTTGATATTCCATGCACATTTAAGGATCATGTTCTATTCTAATATTTTAATTCTTTCGTTGTTCTGCCCTATTCAAGAAAGTGACTTGATAAAATCCACTAATTAATTTCTTGTTCTGCAAATGATAAGCCTGTGTCACAAGCCAACAGCCCTTTAAAGCCTCAGTATCAGTAAAGCCCTCTAGTGTCAGTCACTGTTGGAAAGCATTGAAGTCTTTTAACACGTGTCAAACAGCATCCATGAGAACATTTCATTAGTGTTATTCTGTGAAACCAAAAAAAGATTTAAAAGCATAGGTGTTATGTTTCTCTAACTGTCTGTAGATAAAAGCATTCTGAAGTCAACTGCTTAGGAGACATACCCAGGCTGGCCTCTCCTCCATCCCCTGGTAGTCTACAGTGGACTGAGTCATCTGTGCGTTCTCTTGATTCTTCACCATGCGAGCAATCAGTTCCCCAATGTTGCTCCGAGGAGCTGATCCATAGGAAAAGCCTAGGTCATCCTGCCAAAGAGAGCGGGAGAAAAGTATCATGGAGGAAGATAAGTGGTAAAAGATAACCTAGATTACTTCTCTTTTCCCTCATGTCCGTACTTATCTACAGTGGTCAGTAGTGCTGTTTGTTCTCCCGCCTTTACTGAAATATAGTACTCCACTAAATATTAATTTTTTTAACTTTTAAATTCATCACAATAAGTTAAGACAGTCTGACACCATGTTGACAATAAAATGTTAATTTGCACATTTAACATCTTTGACATGAAGATTTGTGTCTTAACAGAGTTGCAACATCCTCATACTAACCTCATTTCACTGGGTTAGGGTCTTGAGGGGGGAGGGGTGCTGGTTTTGCTGATTGCACCTGTTCTTTCCACCTCCATATTCTGCTTCTGTTTATTTCCCTGTTGGTACTCACTGTTTGCTAACAGCTGGTCTCTAGGGGAAAAAACATCCATCTCCTAGAAATGGATGTTTTCTATGTGGACTGAACCAAGCAGTTCCCAAGGTGGTATATATGTGGTTATGAAGGGAGAGGCGCCTGTCCTCTGTAATTTCTTATCTGCAGAGTTCATTTGGACTCACATCAATGGAACTGGCCATGAGGGATCCTCTGTCAATGGCATGTTTCATGATTTTATAGATATCTTTAGGGGCATCTTTTATCTCATAGAACTCTGTGACTCCTCCAGTGAAGTCCTCCATGGCTTCAGTGGTGTTGCCTCCCTTCAAAGCCTCATATGACCCATGGAGTCTTGAAAAGGGAAAAGAAAAAGATTATTTTACATGGGTATAGATACCTACCTATATATTTATATCCGTTTTGTGTGTACATAACTACAACAAGGTAAACACACATACTAAAAACCCACAAACCATCTGTCTGGTAACTCACAAGTTAAAAGTTCTAAAACATGCTACCTGCACACACAGAAAAAAAAAGAAAGATGTGCTGAAAATCTAAGGTAGATTTCTGAATGAGTAGCAAATCTTCCTAGAAAATACACTTTAACCCATCCCCAACTCCAAGATATAGGAAAAGGCATTGGTGTATTCAGATATATTCTCTGTGTGCTTCTAAATGCTGTAGGCAGTAGTTTCAGCACCGCCCCAGGCAGAGCCGTGCTGGGGAGCCCGGCACAGCCCCCTAGTTTGCTTTACTTTGCATATGCCTTTTCCAGGAGGGCACTCCAGAACTCGTTGCGCTGGGAGGACTTGGTAAAGACCAGCTGGTTGTTGTAGGTGGGTAAGCAGTCATCGATGACGACATCCACCCAGTCTCCATAGCGCCAGAACTGCTCAAAGGCAAACAGAAAAAAACCAAAACTGGATTGACTTGGTGCAGGGAGAGGAAGCCTGTCTGAAAAGTCAGGCTGAGAGAGGAGAAATGTGGAAATTAACTGTTTCACAATGTGGTCACAAGTGAAGGCTACTGTGAGGGAGGCAGCTGTACTGAATTCCCCTGGGTAAAAAGTTCCTTAAGAGAACCACAGGAAATGTGGAAAGCAGTCAATCTTTTCCGAATAAGAAGTTCTTCGATAACTTGTTTTGACAGACCAGCTATTTGTAGGCCTAAAAATAGCTGCTCTTGCCCAGTGCCCATGTGTCTGCGCTGGCTGTAGTACTGCATCTGAGCACTGAGGCAGGACCAGGCACCTGTTGTTACTCCTTACACCCAGGACACTGCAATCTGCAAATGCTTCCTTGGTGGGTTAATGCTCCCTAATTGCTTTTATTGGCTGGCCTTTCTGTGACTGCCCTGATGGAAGAGTTTGGGGTGAGGCAATTCAATCCCTTTTCCTCCCTGCTGTCACTCGTGCTTCCAAAGGGTGGAGAAAGAGGGAAGAGCATGCCAAGAGCTGAGCCTTGGGTAAATACATATGCTTACCACTAGACAGAGCGACTCACCTGGAAGTGAAAGATGCCAGCGTAATTTTGTATAAAGGACTGGTCATGAGGTATGACTCTGCAGAGTAGTTTTTTATTCAGGGTCAGGCAAGCAATGGCAGCCAGAAACCAGCAGTTACCTGTAGATGAGCAGAAGCAGCAGACAAAATCGAGAGGGCAACTAGAATCAAAGGGAAACCTGAGATACTGCAAAGTGACATGCTAATTCTCAGTAGAGCATGATTCACCCTGTGTTCTGCAGTACTTTAGTACTTTATCTATTTGTGCTCTGGAAATGCTCATGGGCATTGTTCATGGCTGGGTACACACAGGCTAAACAGATGATATGCCCTGTACTTTAGAAAAAGCCTAAAATCTGATGAGCACTGTTACCTGCAATTCCCTGTGTCACATGAATCTTTCACTAAAAGTTCTTGCCTACATTGCTACTAAGCAGATGCCAACAATTTGCTACTGAGTGAAGGAATCACTGAGACAGAGGATTTCAGTTATCACCTTGGAAACAAAAGACCATTAAGTGAGAGCTAAACCATGATGCAGATTTAAAAAAAATGCAGAATTGAAATAAGAATTTCATACCTAATTCTCCCTGGCAGATATCTGTTCTGTTGGCTCCACCAATAATAAACCGTGGATTGTCACAGATTTCCTGCAAAACAGAAACAGAGGGATGAGCAGGAAAAGCGTGTATTATTATGCCTGTTTAGAACAGAATGAAAGGCAATTTTAGAACATTTTCCTGTAGGATAGCTTGTGGTATCAAAACTTCTTCCACAGTTTTCATCTGCAGAGTTTCACTATGAAAATGTTTTGAATCTGGATGTTCCAGACTTCAGTCAGAGTCTTCCCCATGCATCTAGAGGATCTGATATTGAGCCTGGGGGGCTCCCTTTGTGCTGTAATGTGAAAACACATTGAAACAAGAAGAACTGGGGAAAATATTTTTTCTGCACAATAATGAAAAAAACAGAACATTGAAGGAGACAAGAGAGCAAGTAGATGAAAAAACCATCAGGGGACCAGAATAAATTAATTTAAAATTATCTTGTGTCCAATTTGCAGCAACTGATATGTTGGGGCAAAATGCAGCAAGTGAGCTGGGACAATTGCAGGCTTACATAGCCCTTTTCTATAATGGACAAAGACTGTAATGTAGAGCAAAACCAAGGAAAATAGCGGCTATAACCTGTCCTACAGAGTAAAAAATGCCCCTGCTTTATCCCATCTGTCATATTCAAATACGTGGTATGGAGAGGAATAAGAAGGCTCATCTTTTGGAAGCATCTCTTATGAGGGTAAGGAAAGAAAGATATTGCAACCCGAGGAGCACTGTCCTGAGCAGCCGCAAATTGGGAAGAAGACAAAGTACAGTCCAAGAGCCCAATGTGTTGAAAAATGTTCGGACTAGAGTGGGAAGGAAACAGAACAAAAATAATTGACAATTGCTTCTGTGGCGGCACACAAGGGCTGCTGATGCTACCTCTATAGTCTAAAGCTTTTTACTCACATCATCAGGGCAGCTCTGGACTTTCCCAGACTCATGTGTCAGGTCTAGTAGTTTCACTTGGCTCAAACACTCTTTTTTTCTACTTCACAGTTATCAGAAGAGTTGCTTTGATGTAAATATTTGGATTAGACATATAGCCAGATAGAGAGACCAACTTCCATCACCCTCCCTACTACCAATCCCTGCAGACCCTTCATTTTCCCTGAGGGAAAGAATGTAGGGATTGTCCTGTTATTTTGGGCCTTAGTCAGCTGTTGGGGTCCAGTTCTGTCAAAGCAGATGTTTGAGATGCCTTCATGCTTTTCTCCACTCACTTGCTTTGTTGAAAATATTCTTCCTCACATTGATGTGGTGCTCTGCTGAAACTTAGTCTGAGATGCCAGGTTTTTGGTTTGTGTTTTTTCCAACTCTATTATTTGGCTCAATCTTGCTCTTATTGTAACTATCTTTGAAATCCGACATGCTGTGTTTTCGTTGAAAGTAGTCAGATGCCACCTCAGTGTTTCCAAATATTAAATGTACAGCAATGTGTTACTCAGAGCCATTTATTGCATCTTCGGGTAATTTGTTTTGTAGGATGCTTGGTAGAGGAATGCAAAGGAGAGAATCATGCAATTGTCATATCGCCTGGTTTAGCTATGACAGAAATGCTTTTCTTGCATTTCTCTATGGGGGCCAGGTGTGTATAGCACACTGTGGATATAATTTTAGTTTGTATTTCCCTAGTTCATCTCCAGCTGCACTGGTTGTGCTGAGTACAGCTGAAGTTCCAGAGAAAAGTATCAAGGTCTTCCAAGGCTGAAGTACTCAGTCAGCAGAGCAAGACGACCTGGTGTCCAAGACGCAGGTGGCAGGTCTGTCCTTCCAGTCTTCCTGGCTGAGTAAGGGATTGCTTTTCATCTCCTAGGTCAAGTTATCTCAGAGAATCCCAACAGGCTGCACTTCACTGAGGCAATGATTCATCTTTTAAAAGAGCCTCCTCTGATCTGAGTGCCTCAGACTGCCTTGGTACTTATCCAAACAACCTTTGTGGTGCACTGCATTGATCCAGTTCAGACTGTAATTTCATTACAAAGGGTCAGTTACAGCAAGGAAAACAAAGAATCCCAGGAAAAACCTACTAGTGGTTCAGGCTGCTTTCTGGGAAGAGATTACTTAGGAGTCAGTTGGAAGAGAGCACTGGAAAGTGCAAAGGCAGCATGCAACTAAAAATGGCATTTGACCTTTGTTATATTTTCATTAGCTTTTCTTTTATCAGGAAGAAATCTGCCAGTCAGCTTATACTGCTGCAGCAAAAGGCGTTCATTCCTTTAAAAACTGCTGTTAATAAACTGTGGCATTCAAAGTAAATTCCCTAAACTGATCCTTTCAAACAGAGGAAAGATCTTTTTCCACCTAAGACAATTTGTAGCCTCATTGTCTCTTGGTCTCTTGTGGTCTAGACCATGCTTTTAAATGGCTGTGCTGCACACTTCAGGGCATAGCTCAATGTCAGACACCAAGCTGGTTTTAGATCTTCTGAGTTGGATTATCTTAATCTGAGCTTTTTATCTTGGTGGCACTAACAGCCATCTTTGCTTCATGGTATGACCTGCACGGGCCCAAATTTTGTGGCTACTAAATTCAAACAGCTTCACATGTGTGCAGTTGATGATCTGACTGATTAATTTTCATTCCAAGCAAAATCCAATAGTTTGTTGACTTGATTTTATTTGTATTCATTATGAAAAGAAAGTTCCTCCTGGTGATTTTCTGGCTATGGAGAGGATCACCATAGGGAAGTAATTGAATTTGGTGGTTAATGCTGTGACTTGGCTGTGAGTAAGGAGAATGGCAATGGTGCATTTGAAAGCAGAGTGTTACAGTAGAGCCTTCCTGTAAATACCCTGGTGTCATTAGATCCAAACAGGACTGCAGCAGGACCTCTTAATATTCTGTGTTATAATACAGACTTACAGACTTTTCTCAGCTCTCAAAGATCAGTGGCCTCATACTTGGTCTCAGCTGTGAGAAATTCCCACAGGCAACATAGCTGTGAGAGGCACAGCCAGTCAATGAACTGGATGTCACCTGTTTGCAGGTGTAAAGAGCTGTTTGGACTTCTCTTACCTGCTATGGGTGAGTGAATAATTTAATATTTTGCATTAACTGAGGGGGATTTAATTTTCCCTCTATGTATCTAAACCATGGTCCATGCATACTCTGACCAGAAACACTGGAGGCATGCAGTCTTTACTAAGGGAAACCTTCAGTGCTCTCACTTGGCTTTTGTCTGAATTGAGTATTAGGAGGTCTTCTCTCTGCGTGCATGTCATGGCATAGCAGTCACCAGCTGGGTAGAGTTACAAAAGCCTTTTTGTGCCCCCATGCCAGGGCTGCCAGCTGCCCTGCCCGGCACCTGTCCTTCTGTGGGTAAGGGACAAGGCCAGTCCTCGTGCATTCGCAGCAGCAGAGGACAAGCATTTTGGGAGGCGGCAGAGGAGGACCTGACCCCTTGGTAGAGGGGCTTTGATACATATTGAGGAGGTGCCATGGCTAAGGTGACCCAGGAAGCCAGAGACTCAGGAATAGGTTGCGTATTTCCCAGCCCTCTGTTTCAGGTGGGATCATAGAGCACATTGATCACTTGTCTATTTGCTGTATCTGGAGGTATGTGGCACACAAAATGCCACTGGGAGAGGATCTAGACTGGTCAGCATTAGGATATTCTCTCCGGACTTCTGAACTGTGAGGGTTTTTTTTTTCTTTTAGAGTACATTATCAAGTTTTATTCAACCTGAATTTCAAAGTGATTAAAATTACCACTTTATAAGAGTATATTTTATAAGCTAGTTTATTTCTTTGGGGGGAAGAAAAAAGCCATTGCAATTTAACAGGAACAGAAGTTGCCCATATCTTTAGACTATTACAAAACATTGCCTGTGAAATTGAGTATATGTGGTGCTTCAATGATTGCTTTAACCTCTTAGCAAAGTACACTTTAGTCCAGTATTACTCCTTCATGTTCATTTGACCTCATAAAGTCTTGGCTCGTGTTAAAAAAACCCACATAGCTTTGGGTTTGAAGTTTATGTTGTATTTTAAGTCTTACATGGTCCCCAGCCTGTGGCTGCTATGTAAATAGTAAGTCCAAACTTACATATTCATGAGCGACTTAAAGAAATGTCTTCGGGATTAAGACCCTGGTCTGAACCTTTTCAATAACAAAGGCTTGATCTTGTCTGCACATTATATAAGACAAGTCTGATGTTTCATTGTGCATTTCTTCTGTTTTGATGCTTTCTAATATGACACTTGCAGTCTGTCTGCTGCAGGGTGCTGGCACTCATCCACTGTACTGCTGTACTGCTTCCCTCTGCAGAAAGAGGGGAAATCCCATCCCTTTACGTGACTGACTTGGGGCTGCATTTAAGTAATTCACATGCTTTTCCAGAGGTTGATGCAGCCGTGGCGCTGATGAAGGAATGACATGGCACAAGTGCACAGGGCACAGCAGATGGGGGACTCATTTTGATCCCTCCACATTGCTCAAGTTGTTGTTGTGCCAGAAGCACGTGGCCACGCCACGTCTGTAACAGCCACCCACCAGTGCTACTGGTTTTTGCTATTCAGCTACACTCCTGTGGTCAGTTTTATCTCTCACCTCTGACTTTGCCCCTGAAGCATGGATTTGGGCACAGGGGAAGTATGGCAAATATAAAAGAAGTGGCCCAAAACTGCCAGAGAGAAGGGGCTGTGTGTGCTCCTCAGAGCAACACCCCCACTGTCAGACAGGGGATGGCAGGGGCCAAGGTGCTGTCCCAGGGCCTGCCTTGCTGCAGGGGAGCAGCTGCCCAGCAGATACGACAGGGAAAAGCTGTTACTCCTCCTGAAGTAGGAGGGAGAATCAACTGGGAACTGAGGTATTAGTCCTCTGCCATTGAGACAGAGAAAACAAACATGAAAAAAAAGAGGAAGGCTACCTGAGGGATACCCATGCAAAACAGGAAAATGAATGAGATTACTAGCCAAGAGTGGGTCTTCATAGTGATTATAATACCCACGTTCACCGTAAGTGGGATAAGCAATGCAGGGAACAACTGACTAAGAGCATGTTTCAGACCATAACCTGTCCTTTTATTTTCACACATGAGAAAAAATGGCAGAATACCAAAAAAAGGTTTAAGTGAAACAAGGTAGTGTTAAAAAAAATTAAGCCTCAGCAAACCCAGTAACTTGTTACAGAATGAGGAGGGTTTTTCTTTGGTAGTTTCAAACAAGAAAATCCCAGGCAAACCATACAAGAAGAAAATTAAACAACCCATATCTCTTTCTAAATATTCCACCTCTTTTGTAGTTGTTGTTTCATTCTGTCTTATTGTATTTTAGTCATTATATACACACTTGCCTAAGCTTTCACAGTCCTAGCTAGTTATCTCCCAAGAGAGCTCTAAGGAAATATATTTCCAGTTTACTCCACCTGCCTCTCCAACACACAATTTCTGCAAAAATGTAAGCTCAGGGCGTGTACTTCAATTTACAGAAAAAGGCAATCAGCAAACATGTTACTTACACGTGGTCTTTTCCATTCAAACTTGACGGGGCTTTTCTGGCTGTAGAAAAGGGACGACTCATTTGGTGGGAAATCAGGATCTTCATAGAGAATGTTTTTCTCCAGGCACTTCTTGTGAAGCTCTTCATAGGTCTTCTCCTTTACGCTGATGATGGGCTGATTGCGACTTATAATGGCAGAATAAATCCCCCCTGTGCCCCCTCCTGCCCCCTCCGTAGTGCCAATAGTGGTGCTGGGGACTGACCCAGCAGCTGTTTGCTGAGCCACCGCTGCATTTATGGCGGTCGGCATGGGAATCAGGCTTACAGCAAATGTTGAAAGACAGCAGGATCTTGCAAACTGGAAGGAAATTTCAGAAAAGAGGAACTTGCTGTGCAAACGGTCTGTTCTGTCTGTTGAAAGCCTTCTAGTCAAATTTGCAAGCCAAAAAATTCCATGTGGTTTTGCATCCTCTTAAAGGACAGTATTTTGTCATCAGAAATGGGAATTTGTTCCTTGCTGTGGGACAAGATGGTGAATTGGCTCACTCCCGTATCCGAGTTGTCTCCACAGCGTGCGTATGTGCTGTCCTGTGCGTGTAAGTGTCCAGAAGGGACAAGCTATAACCGTGAAATCTAAAAATAACTACAGGCACAGAGAGAGGGAAAATGAGAAGGGAGGCATTAGTGAGAAGGTGTCAGTCTTCTGTGCAGCTTGTGCCGAGGCCAGGCATGTTCCTGGGACGGGCCCTATGTGTGGGCTGACTCCTGGGGCAAGCAGTTCATCTTTTCCTTAAGTAGAGGGAACAGTGAAACTGGAAGCTAAACTCCTGCTGCCTTGGGAACCTTATGTATGAAGTACTGCCAGGCAATGGTCCTGACACTACTGAAAGAACTGTTGTACTTGACTTGTTTCTACCCTTTGTGGCAGAAAAGATATGGACAAATTTTTGCTACTAGATAAGATGATCAGAAGACACTTCTAATGGTGAAAAAGGTCCTATTTGATGCTACTGAGGTCAGGTCAATACCTGCCAGTACGGTTTAGTTCCTCTGGAGGGCAGCTTGGCAACACTAAGATTCATTCACCTTGTAGCAGCTACCTCCCATGAAAAAAGCAACTTTTTGTGTAGGGGCTGAAAAATTTAGAGAGCCTAGTGTGGAAACCGGGCCATTCTTCATGTGTTAGGATAAACCAAAGTTAAAGGAAACATCTGAGTCTGCACATGTATTTTTTCACAAAACAGTGGGATAAGGGACAAACCCACTCTGAGTGAAAATCTAAACACATACTGCTTTTCTCTGTTCTTTAAAAGGTGACAATATTTATATGTCAAGAAAAGCCCTGTAATACCTTGATTTTTCTTTATTGGGAAGCCTTCAATCACAGGGTGACACCAGTTTTATTTTTGCTTGATGATACTCATTTCTGGCTCACGTATACATTGCTGACCTTCTGGCCTAGTGCTATGGCATTTTTCAAAGCAATGATTTTTTTTTTTTTCAGCCATTTGCTCAGTTTACACATTTCAAATCAACAGTACAGTGGAAAAACTCTACAGCTCATTAAAAAAACAAACTTCTCCTGAAGAAACTTTTAAAGAAGCTAATACACAGTTGGCAAGCTTGACTAACCTCTAGGAATATTAATCATCAGTCTTTTAGGCCATTTAGGTGGCCTAAATTCTTTTACTTTTATCATGAATGCAAGCCTTCTTGCACCAACAGGGCAACTGAAAGAGACATTCAAGCATTTGTGAAAACAGGAATGCAATTGCTTTAGCTGGGTTCTTCAGATGCAGAATTGATGACTTCCTCATTACATTTAGATGCAAGGATTGCAGGTCTCATACTTGACACTACATTGCAGGACAGCCTGGCAGAGCCACGTGTCATTCTTTGCACGGTACACAAACAGTGAGATGCAAGGGGCCTTTCACTGCACAGCTCAGCCAAGTGCTCATTTTGCAGCCTGTCCATATGGTTTTTTTCGTATTCTCCCTTCCTGCCCAGTATACCAATGCATCTCTTATATACAGAGCTCTGTTTCTGGAGGAATTGTAGGGGTATGGCATTTGAGAAACTCTTTGTGAGCTGCTGGGGAGCATCATGTGAATGATTAGCAGTTAGTTTGTTTTTTTAATTATTGGGATGGTCAGCAAGGGTCAGGGTATGACCTGCTGCTACTGTTAGAGCTAAGAGATCAGCCAGTGCCTGCATATGGAGTGGACATACACTTCTCACTTCTATGCCAATGTTGCTCTTTAGGTATGTTCAGTAGTTACCCCTGCTTAAAATACAACTTCTCCTTTTCTTATTTCTAACTGGACAGATGGGTTTGTTATGTAGGGTTTTGGTCTTTTTTACAGGACTTGCTAGTAAAAGACAAATGGTGTCTTTAAATAAACACAATTTTACATAGAGGAGAATGGAAGTGCTGTCTAATACAAACAGCAAAACAAATTCTCAGGCATTAAATCCTGTATGTAATGGAATTTACTGCAAGCAGAAGTACCCAAATTTCTGACCTGTTCAGACAGTAACAATGAACTAATATTTACTGAACTAATCTGTTAATATTGTATTTAATTTGTTTTCTCTCCAGTTGTTCTCACTAATTGAACTAAATTATTTCTTTTGTAAAGATATACTAAAAAAATTATTTCTCCGTTTATGGCATAAATATGTGGAAAAGATGTGAGCTACTACAAACAGCAATGTAAATCATAATCTTTGAAATTTATCAGATCTAAAGACACAACTGCTAACATTTTCAGCAACTAATTGCTACTGAAATCCACAGATGTTAAGAACTTCACACTACTGCAAATTTGACCCATGAGTACTTGCTATGGTGCAGATATCTTACCAAGGGCCAGAGAATAAAAGCAAGTCATTCACTTTAACCAGATACCCTTGGAAGAATACTCACTAGTGATTCTTAACAGTAGAAAGAAGGTTGGAAGGAAAAAGGCATGTAACTTGCTTCAATATTACCTTATTTCACTTTCCAATTTGAGAAATAGCACTTAAAATATTTTATTAAACTGCCCAAGACAATAACTATATCCCATCAGAAGCATTGCTATGTTTAAACATAGTAAGAAATCATCAATCAAAGCTTAGAAGTTGATAGAAAAATAGGGTCAGTCTCTCCTTTCCCAGACATAAAAGATCTATTTGCTGCTGTTCTACCTGGCTTAACACATTTGCATTAAGCACAACAGTATTTATGCTGCCAGCTCCTGGAGCAGAGGCTCACACTGTCTGCTGGAAGGTGCTGACAAAAAGCTCTGCACAATAAAAAAGAAGGAAGCTAAGGGTCTGGTGGGGAACAAACTACGCTTGAGTAGTCAAGAGCAGAGTACTCACAGTTTGCTCTCACACTTGCTATTTCCAGAAATCTACCCTGCAGAGGACAAACAGCAGCAGGTGGGAATGACAGGGGGGATTAGTAACGCTACGTTACCTTTAGCTGGCAAAAATGGTGACCATCCTTCTCTGTTACCTTCAAGTTAATTTACTGATGTTTTTAGAAAATATTTCCTTATCTTACTAAAATAAATTAATTCAAAATCCAGAAAAACCAGAAACCCAACTGATGGCATGTTCAGGTTTGACTCAAAGCAGAACTGGTTTCAAAATAATATAGCTGACAAGTGTAGTAAATGGAAAGGGTCAACAAACCCTGTGGAGCAATGGCAGCTTGTGAGAAAAGATGCCTAATACAGAAAAGCCTGAAGGAACAGGCAGGATGTGGATGTGGAACTCAGGATGTCTTTGTTTTGCAAGCCAAGCAAGCATCAAACCACAGCAGTTCTGTCTGCAGAGATGGTGAGAAAAGAAGGCAAGGGAGTTAGGCTGAGCTGTAACAGAAAGGAGATATAAGCATAAAGTGGGATGTCTGAATGTCGAATTAATCCCATTAAAATTAAAATTTGCTTCATAAAGGCCTAGCTCAAATCTCAGCAAGATACTAAGAAGTGACATGACTAAAACTTGTGTAAAGGAAGCCAAAACTTGGCAGGACTTGGAAGATGTGGAAAAGCATAGCTCCTTCACTGGGCTGGCTTAAATCAATGATGTTCAACCATCAATGCCAATTCTTTCCTAACATTTTTTTTTTTTAAATAGCACTTGCACCTGGAGCAGTAACATGGAAAACGTTTTTGTGTGAGTATAGCTGCTAAATACTAAGCCAGTACTGCACCTATGAGGAACTGTGCCTTTTTGAATTCCAAGTTTCAAAGCTGGCTGTTAGGGAGCGTTCTGCACTGCCACATTCCTGTCTTCTACTACTGCACAACTGACTGGCACAAGCTACCCAACCCTCACCTCCAGTGCCTGAGCTGTTTGGAGAGCCTGCTGTTTACTTTCCTGTGCAGATCAGCTGATTTTGCATTGCCATGAGGACTGGAAAGCAGAAGTGTCTGTGATCACACTGGGTGGCTCCTTCTGTGTTTGTTTTCAGAAGGCAGCTGGCAGGCAGAACTCTGGTGGTAACCTCTGTGTCTGCCATATCTGCTGATGCTGTTTGTTGAACTGGCCCAGATCTCCTCAAGTGCTCCAGTCTCTGAATACTGGTATTTTCAAATACTTACATTAGGGCCTGTGCCAACAAGCCACAATCTCATCCCATCAACTCAGTTTTTTATTGCAAGGGAAAGCAGAACTGAAGCTTAATGCCTAACAGAAGTTAGCCTAATGCAAACAGTATTCAGCTTATTTCCCCAAGGATACAACCCTAGTGCTATTACTTTTGCTGAACAGAAAAGTTATCCAAGTCCAAATTAGTGCTTTAAAAAACAATTGTAAGAAATGTTAGTATAGGTGCGTTGGTGGAAAATACGTTTGTTGATTTCATTGGATTCAAGTTAACATCTGAAGTCCTCCCAGTTTATTTCTCCTCAGCCTCTCAATGGACGGTTTCTCAGAAGAAGATGCATCTCCTTTCAGCTGATACAGATCTCCCAGTCAGCATCAACATTCAAGGCTAACTTTTCCAGTGTCAGCGCAGAGGTCTTCATATCATATGTGAAAACCACTTCTTTTTTGTCCCCATCTGAACAGGGCAAGAGAGTTTTCTATTAAATTTATGAAGAATTCTTCAGAAACACAGTTACACATGATTCTCTACAATTTTTAGTTCCAACTGTCCCTGCCACTGGTGGAAATGATTGATTAAAAAACAAATAGAAGTCAAATCTTCCCAGCACACTCATAAAAATGCAGTGGAACAAGAAAGTAACTATTTCTTTTTTTCTGATCTTTCAAACTGTGGTACATCAAACTATGAAACTACTACTCAAGGATTTTTCTGAAAAAAATAACTCTGGTTTCTGCACAGATGTTCCTCCAAGCACCCTTGACAGGTGGAGGCAGAAAGTCCATTTCCCCATGACTCCCAAAGTGAAGAAACATGCTTGGAAAGCAACAAGAAATCATAACCCCTTCCTGTAGATGCTACTGCCTACCCATATGGGATACTTCACAACTTCTAGTGATGCCCATATAGTCAGGAACTCCAGAGCTTTTGGATGAGCATGGAAACAGAAGAGTAAATCCGGATTTGTCTGCAAGTTTCCTGTTCTAGACTAGGCAGGTTGACAGACCCGAGCAAACGGGCCTTCATTTGAAGTGCCATCTCTGCTCATGTTCTGTGTAGGACAATGTTGTCTGAATGTGTTCATTCCAAACCACTTTTACTGATGTATTTATCATCTTTCAAAGTCAGTGTTCTTCAGTTCTGCATGTAGTATTAGTGGTGAATAGCTGCTGATTCCTTTCACTAAATTCTATCCTTGTTATAAAAAAAGTAGCAAAGAAAACTAAACAAAGAGGCTTCCTATTCCTTTGCAAACCTGTCAGTTTGACACCTCTAGAGCACGGCAGCAGAGTAACAGAATTTCAAAAAATTGTAGTAAAATAGGAGTCAATTCATTACCCTTGGAACTGGCTGTCACAAAAGTGGGTTGCTTTCCAAATCCCAGAAAAATCACCCGTTCAACTACACATGTAGTGTGGTACTGTCCGCTTTCATCTACGCAGCTGAAAAAAAGAAAATTATTTCATGTATATCCATTTCTTTCCACCAGTATGAGTTTAGTATCACACAAATATTATTACTTCAGTCTCCTCCTGAAAGCTCGCTATACTGGTTTCCTTTCCTCTATTTACCTTTCTCTTAAAAACAAGTAAAACTTTCTCCCACTGTCAGCTGATTTTTTCACTGCATATCAGATTTCACAGGCAGAAGAAAAACAGTTTGAGAAGCTGTTTTTATAGCAAAAAGCATGGCTTTGTGGACCAGAAAAGTTCTGGATTTTCAGAAAACAGCAGTTAAAACTCCTAAATATAAATGCAATGCTAATTTTAACATTATTTGAAGTAAGATAAAATTATGTTTAATTTTGTAACTAATTTAATTTTTATTAAAAAGCTCTAAAAAACCTCAAATCAAAATGCATCTTTTTTAAATCAACGGAACATTCTATCACTCATCTCAAAATGACTTTTTTTCCAACTTCTAGATTTGCTAGCAATTTAGTGACATTCTTCTTTCCCATCCTGAATTTTTGGACTTTTCAGATTTCCTATTCCAGATAAAGAGATTTGAAGTATACTTTTAACCACATTATACAAGCTAAACTAGTTTTGCTCTGTGCTAGATTTTGTAGCTTTAGGACTAACTCCTGCCTATTTTTGAAGCTTGAAGGACTGAAAAGAGCCTGTAGAATCACCATTCTGTGCAATACACTTCAATAGTAAAAGTGTTAAAGTGACATATTTGGCATCTCTTTCCTTACAAGCAGCTAAGGATCTCTTTGGCTTTTAGGTTTTGTCACTGAACCTTTGCAGGCGGTATCCCCTTGTGCCTCCTTTCAAGTGCTTTTTTTCATGCTAATATATGTGGTGAATTTGTTGATTACTTTAGGAGACTGCAGTGGTGTGGTTTTGGTCCCATTCAGAAGCACTGAATATTTCAGGTTGGAAGGGACACGTAAGAATCAAGCCCAACTCCCTGCTCCTTGCAAGACTACCTAAAATTAAACCACATGACTCAGATCATCATCCAGATGTGCTTTGAACTAGGAAAGGCTTGATCCCTTGACCACCTCCCTGGGGAACATGTTCCACTGACTGACCACCTGCTCAGCAAAGATTAAGTTAGAAAACAAATCTTAGAAAATACAAACACTCCAGGTGTTGCCTACTTGCAAATCTTCTGATTTATCTTTTTTGTCTCTCTGATAGGCTTTATTCTTTCTAATGACTTTCTTCATATTTGTGTCAATCTGCAGAATCTCGAGTTTGACTAGACTGAAACAACATAAGACAGCTCAGTATTTCATGTTTCTGCCGTCAGACTTATGTAGAACACTGTTTACCTCCGCCGTTTTATGATAAATTCTGCACACTCTTGGACTTCACTAAGCAATAGATGAGACTAATACTGCTACATTTGTAAGAAGGCCTCATGAATTAGAACAGGCATTTCTAGTGACACTGTGTTGGTGGCTTTTGTCCATAATTGCTGTTACCTGGAAGAGAGAACGTTCCCGTGGAAAGTGAATTTCCGATACAGGAACTGCTTCTTGTGGAGATATTGAAATGAATGCCCATCATCCACGTAGAGCTCACCTATGGCACAGGCCTGTGAAACACACCAGATAGGGCACAAATTAACAGCAGCTTCTAGTGTTGAATAATGAAAGAGTCTCACTACATGTTATGCTTCATATTGAAGGTGTGTGTGTTTATTTTTCTTTAGTGACTTGCATCCCTGGAAGGCTCAGGCAATCCAGCTCTGAGTGTGCTGGACAGCCTGGTTTTGTAAATTGGTGTAGGTGCCACGTGTCACCTCTTTATCAGCAAAGACAATTGCAGGAAGTTCCCTCTCTATGCCCAAGAGGAAGTTTGTGGCCTGCTCATTCTCTGCTCCTTCCTCCAAGGGACTAGACAAGGGCTGAAAAAGGTCAGAAAAATGTTCTGCCTTTGTTGTGCTCAGATAATCATGCTTAGAGGGGACAGCAAGGGAGAGGTTTTAGTCCCGTCAAACAGCACAAGTGGAGAAGAGCCACTGAGTACTCAAATGTAGATGCCATTGCACTGATCGAACAGGTAGCAAGGGCCTACAAAGAGCAGCTGGAGTAGAAGACATCTTTGTAAAAATGGAACACTATTTCAGAGTACCTCTGTGTCTAAGGCCACGTGGAGTTCATAGGAAGTATCTATCATCCATTCAGTGGATTTTCCAGCTGTGGTCTTCAGTGGTATCACAGTGCCCCCCCGCTGGAATACAGGAATCTGCAAAAACACAAAGCCAGGGCAGAAAGGTTTCCATATTCTGATAATGGAATTTTAATAAGGACCAGAGATAACAGAAGTTTGCTCAAAATTTAAAAATGAACTTTTACCACAAATATATAAAGAAAATTATTCATCTAGGATTTGGAATAGTAGTAACCTTCTGAATTTATATAAGCAAAATAATTTTCCTTGGAAAAGTAACCCTTGCATCACCTCACTTCACCACCAGCACACAGCAGTGTTCAATCTAACAATAAAGGAGATGGGAGTTTTATACAAAAGCTAATTTAGATCACATTTCTACAAGGAAATTGAACTGTCACTTTTCTGATTCTGAATGTTGACAAAACAAAAGCTTGGGTTTTTTTTCTGCTCCATGAAAAGTAGCATTTTAAAACAAAAACATACATTCTCCAGTGTTACTGGGATCTTCACTGTGCCTGCATCTTCCATTCGCTTAAATTTTCTGAAATCATACCAAATCTAGAAAAAATGAAAAAAGAATGAGCATGACAAGTATGCCAAGATCTGTTCCCTCTGCTGATGCAGTTACTGTCCTGCTTAACCTGTCACTATTCCAAACAGTCTATTTGATATGCAAGAAAAAGCATTTATTTTATTAAAATAAATGACCTTTTGGATGAAAAGAATAAATTATCACTTCTGAAGCACAAAAATAATCACACCTTTCTACAGTTTAATGTAGAAATGTCTGCACAATGTCTTGTATATCTTAAAGCATCTGAAAGTGAAAAACAGTGAAACATTTTTTAAATTTTATTTTTTTAAATCTAGGTCTTGAAAAAGCATATTTTTATCGAAATGAAAATTAACAACAATGCTGCTAATAACAGGTGACAAGAGAGCTGCATCTGAATCTCCCATGTACCACACTTGCCAGCAGGTTTAACAGCTGTAAGCGCGCCAAGTACTCAGTTACCACAGAGATCTTGATAGAAGTATTTTCCTTAACTTCTATGGAGAGCCTAGTCTGTTTTTCTCCTTAAACTGAGAAGAATTCTAAGTTTTCTCAGGTTCATTAGTGGAGTCACAAGGCTCTGCATGCTCATAAACTCCATTTTCTGTTTACTCTCTAGGGTCTCAGGCTTTCCATTAGCAACTGTTTTCCCCAAACCATTTCCCTTCCTCCACTTCACAGCTCCTGTAGCCAAATGCTCTTTGTAGGAGTGGACCACTGTGCCATCCTGTGGATAAATACCTTTACTTCAGAGAGGAATTGCTCTTTATATGTGTCAGTGTTTGCTATACATGTCCCAGGCTACTGGGGCTTGTCTTTCTTTGAAGAAAGGTCAGAAGGAAATCAGAGGGAAACTGTGGGGAGGGAAAATTTTACCAAAGTTCCCTTTAACCCCACATAAAATGAGAAGTTTAACCCAAAGAGAAATACATGAAAAAAGGAAATTGACAATGCAGGGAAGCTGTTTCATGGTGATTGATGAGACACAGCAAGTTCTGAAGGGAGATTTACACTGTAAGTGACTTGACATTTATGCAGCAGCTCTTGGAAAAGCAAAGTAAATTTACTGTGAGCCAAGCAAGCAAGGCATCAAGATGGAAGGAAGGGCTCAGAGTGGCACAGCATGGCCAGCCAAGACTTGCCACAGCAATAGTGCTCAGCAGTCATTATACACTTCAGGGAGCTGGAAGGTTTCAGCATAGAATTCTTCTTTGGGCTGAACAGTTGAGCAATTAATATACATCCTTACCTCCTCTGACCCTGGAAACAGAACTGTCACTGTCTTGGCCTCTTTCTCGGTGACTGGATGCACCAACAAAGCATTTCCTGGAGAAAAACATAAACACAGCTATGGTCCTCAAGGCTGCATCTCCCCAGAGCAGAACCTGTGTACTCTGGGGTTGTCAACCTCCCACAGCCACTTCAGGGGCTTCCTTGGGCATGTCATATGCTTAGGTTCACTTTCTACTGAAGAAAAAGGCCTGTGTAGTGGCCTGAGGGCTGTCTGACTTCAGCAGCCAGCCATACCACAGTAAAAAGCAATCATGCTTGGGTGGTAGTTGTTTACTACTGCCATTTTTGAAGCAGACTGTGATCTTAGCTCCTCCACTGAACTTGATGTTTCAGGTCAAAACCAATCATGTTTTTTCAAAGTGACGAGTGAGATACATGTGAGTTTTTGCATCTCCTATGTCCTCTATTTTTAAAGTGCTGTTAAAACCAGGTCCCTTAAAGAGGTCTCAAATTCTATATGCAATTATAATTTTTTAAGTCTTAGGCAGTGTTTTTGTTTTCTATCTGTCATGCAACACCTCAAGAATATTAAACTCAAATTCTAGAGAATAAGACACCTGCTTACCCAGCATGTACTCATTTTCCACATCAAAAGTTTCCATTTTCCCTGGAAACTCTATCCAGAGAGACCTGTAGGAAAGAAAGATAATGGAATTCCGTTACATTTTTCCTCTCCAGTCAACCTGTTCAAGTCCTTCTGGCATGAAGGCTCCATTTTCTTCCTCTCTTTACAAGGCATAGTTATCAAGAACTGAAATAGGGCAAGGTCCTCTTTTGTGTCAGTGACTCCAAGTCCCCAGTACAACATGGGTTAAGATGTTCCAGTAAACCTATCTTATATCTGTGGTATTGTTTTCTTCCCTCCTGCCTTCTTCCTTACAACCTTGCACTCCATCTACCTTTGTTCTATCAAAGGAGAGATGAATGAGCCTTTGTGAAAGAACCAGCAATGCTGGCCCCTGATGAGCTAGTCCCTGCAGCACAGCCCTTCCTGTTCTCAACAGCACCCTGCTGCTTTCATAGCAAGGCTCCTCCTGGCCACACCTGAAAAACCTGCACCAGAAGCTCATTTTCAGTCTTTCTCAAAAACGGTACAGTGTAATAACCATCTGGTTATGGAACAGGAGTTGTGTATTTAAGGTTTGAGAGATTATGACAACAATAGCTTGTTAAAAGACAGGCTCTGGGCTTCCTTACACAAAAGCCTTGCTCACCTGCTCACTCACAGGCATCCACTTGTTCACTGCAGCCCTGATGCTCAAGGGCTTGCTAATGAGACACACTTTCCATTCTGGTTGTCTCAGTGAGAAAAATACACTTCCTCTCTAATTCTGAACCTACTGCAGCAAACTTAACACAATGGAAGAGTGATTTAACTATTGTATAATTCACGTGTCAAAAATAGCTTCCTTTCAAGAAAGACAAACCCATGGTCTGTGTCAGTGCATAAAACAGGTGCATTTACACCTACATATGTGCAGACAGACACTCATACTATGTCTGTAATGCAAATCATCTTCAAAACTCAAACCACTCAACCCTTGTCAGAAAGACCTTTATGGTTTTAAAACTTACGAGATGTATCTGCGTAACAAAATATAAAGCTACGTGTGTGCAAAAGAACAGTTCTAGGGCAACCACAAACACACAGATTACAATCTATACCAGGGAGATTAATGACATTCATCCCTTCCCGAAAGAAATGCTGAATTCATTTCCACAAAGGTACATTTTTAAGAGGTTAGAGAGCAACAGAACAAATAAATTTTTTTTTAATTTCATTTCTGTTCTAGATTATTAAATTTTCTACTAAAAGAAACTTTATAAAGAATACTGGCAAAAAATGATAAAACTATTAATACGAAATAAGATTTTATAACAATAACAATTAAGCAGTAACAAATATTTTCATGAGAGGCAAAATGGCATTTACATTTTTAGGTCAACAAGTTCAGAGTCCATTAGGCACTGTTTTATGTACTGGTTAGACTACTATGTGATGGTCTTTATCATCATGAAAAGTTTTAAGTCCAGACGACTTTAAAAAGTTTAAAGTCTGCAATGTGTTTATTGAATTAGTGTGTTCCAGGTGTCATTTGGGAAAAAGCTCAATACATAATTTTCCTCTGAGAGCCCTGACAAAGCTTGCAGAATGCATGAAAAGAGAATTCAACTTTTGTGGGGTTTTCTCCCCTTTAATAGTCAAATAAGTAACTACAAAATTAAGAGGTGGTAATTTAACTTTCCTTCTCCAGGTCAGCTCCTGCAGATACCCTCTAGGCCTCCTGACTCACGCTCTTACCTCATGACGGGTTCAGCTGCCGTGTGTGCCCGATAGAACAGAGTGTATAAGTAGGGCAGGAGGACGTAGCGCTCTCTAATGGCTCTCCTGATGATCTGGGTGCTCTTCTCCCCAAAGAGCCACGGTTCGCGCCGTTTGCTCTCCATGTTAGAGTGACCTCTGAAGAAGGGCTGGTAGGCTCCCGCCTGATACCAGCGAACAAGTAACTCTGGTTCTGGATCTCCAATAAACCCTCCCACATCAGCTAGATATTGCGCAGACAAATAAAAATACACAGTTTTGGAGATTGCTCTGGAAAATGTGAAGCTCTCCTCTAACAAACATTCCAAGTGCATAAATCCATGCATTTCACAGTTTGTTCACTGTTCTGCTGTTGGGCAGGTGCTTGTCCAAGTAAGAGTAAAAAAATGGTGCAACAAGTTATGCTTTGGAAAAAAATCTCAAGAGAGGTTTTGAAGGTTAAGTGAGTGACTTTCCCAGGGACAGAGGACTGTCACAGCGATGCTGTGATCAGAATACCACCTGAGGACTGCTGCTCCAGATGGGACACAAACACTGCACAAAAGTTAGTGGAGACTTGATGGTGAGAGCCAGGTTTCAGGCTTCTGAAACCAGACTAATCTGTGAAACCACCTGGAAATGCACAGGGCTGTTGAGCTTTCCACCATCTATGCTGAAGTCTGCCTTGGGAATACCAGCTTGGTGGCACCATTTATGCACAGTGAGAAACACATTACCTCCACAGAATGAGATCCCTGCCATGTTGATGGTAAGAAGCATTGGAATGGATATTTTCAAGTAACTCCACTCTGCTGTGTTGTCTCCAGTCCACACTGCCCCTGGAAATACCGAGTTTCAGCATTATGCAGGAAAACTGAATCTCAGTTTATGATTGCAGTTAAGGAATGAAGACAAGAATAATCATGAACTATGTTGGAATTCCTATACACTGCACCTTTCTTTCTCCTTATACATGTGTGCTCCTGAAATAGGCAATAAAAGCAGGTATTGGTTTGTCACAGGACACAGGTTGCTGTTCTACCTTTGACTCATTCACACCCTGCCAGCCTTCCCTGATTTTTTTAATCACTTGCACTCTTATGAGCTTACCACATTATTTCTAAGACAGTTTCTGTCCTCTCTAGACTGCTTTCCATCAAACTTAATAGCATCCAGCTAATCCTTACTTACCATACTTCTGTGATCCAGCAAAGAAAGATCGTGTGAGGACAAATGGTCTCTCTTTTCCTGAAGAACGTCTGATGAGTCCTTCTGCAGTTGCCATTTGCTGAAAATCATGAATAGAAAAGTTAGGAAGACAAACTAATTAGGGTACTTTCTACACTGTCTTATTCTTACTAGAAAATATGTGAACAAAAAGATTCAATAGTCACAGCCAATGTAATTTACATTATTATGGTAGTAAGGCACAGAAGATGTCTCATTTTCTTGTGACCAATCACAGTTTATTTCAGATATTGCAAGATCCAGCAGAGTTTCAGGCCTTGATGAAGGTTATAGAATACCTACTTCTGTGTCAAGTACCACATCACACATACTCCATGAGAATCACTGCTGTTTGTGTCTCCAGATACTCTACCTGGTAGAATCCGTAGAGGTTGTGTACTTCTCGATGCTCCCAGTTGTTGTAGTGCACAGCATCTTTCTGCATTGTTAGTTCTGCCCCCTTGAAGACTGAAGGCTCATTCATATCATTCCATACAAAGAGGATATTAGTGGATGCCTGTGACACAGGGTTGCCATTAGATCATGACAGAGCCAATGCTGTGACTTTGAGTGTTTATCTCAAGTGGGTGTCAGGCCAATCTGGTGTATGAGTAGAAACAGCAGAACAAAAGCAACATTTGGTAATTACACTTCTGAGGTGACCTGAAAGCCCCAGTCATTCATCTCATCCCTCTTAGAGGCCCTTCTAGTCAGGGTAGCAGCCTGCAAGCCCACTTGATCTTTGTAATTCTTACAAAACTTAGTAGGCACTTGCTATTCCTGCTTCCTGGTGAGGGAATAGAGGCAGGGAAAAGACAAGTATGAAACAACCATGAGGAAAAATCAGAGAAGGCCAGAGGTGAAAGCTGGAGAGGAAAAGCAGCATAGGATATTTAAGATATTTATCTACTATGTATGTCTACTAGGGAAGTGATTTCAACAACTCTGCTGCAAACCAGAACTTTGGAGCAGGGTGAGGGGAACTGGAGGTGTGCAGCAATGGTCACCCAGACACTTTCAGCACTAGGAAGGAAGGTCAGCATGAAGTGACTGAGCTGTGTACTCCCACATTGCTCCTTGTGTCCGAACACGGTAGTAAAGGCTGGAATAGCAGCAGCTGTTTTAGATGATAGCTTCTTAAAATGCCTGCAGTTTGTCCCTTCTACTGCAGCAACTAAGCATGTATATTCACTGGTGGCATATGGGTTCCTACTGTCTTAGGGTAGATAAGTCCATGGAGAAAATCCTTCTGTGGTACTTCAGCTTATCAAGATATTTTCCTCTACACTACAATAGTGCTACAAAGGCCAACAACTTGCTTAGATAGTATCTTCTCTCTTCCTTTCCAGGTTTTCTGGGATATGTAGATCAGAGCAAAATAAATACAAACCTTGTATGTTTTGAAGGCAAATTGATCTGCATACCATGTTCGCACTTCAGGATTGGTGAAATCCAGGTAACAAGAGGAACCTGTGGATGTGGGAGATCCCAACTATTTACCTGATTTTAAGAACATTGTCTTTGCACCTAGATACAATGGCCTAAAGCTACACGGGTTTCCATAGGCAGCAATAACATAGTAGCTATTTTTTCTGAAATCCAGGCTGACTTGAATTCAGTACACCCTTTGCCATGTTGCGAAGGTCAACACACTTAGATTCAGAGGGCATGAAGCTCAGCACCATTTAAGAATGTGTGCTAGCAGCTTGAAATACATTCACATATGAACAAGTAGTTAGAGAAAAGACAACATTGCCAATATTCTGAGCTCAAACAGAAAAGTGTCACTGAGAAGCTGAATAATTACATCCTGTCGTGCTACTAGAAGTTGCAACATGTCCTTGATTTTTCCCATAATCACTCCTTTGCCAGGATTGTGGGCTTCCTGTCGGTAAAGAAGGGAGATAACCTCCTCTGTTTCCCTGCAATGAGATCTTGTAATGAAACATAATATGTCAAATCACTGTATTACTATTGAATCAGTCTTCAGGATCAGGATTCACTAAATTTCATCCAGCCTACATAAGCTGTGCTCACTGCAGCAGACCAGATTGCATTTCTGAGTCCAAGACAAGTTGGGAAGAGGAATGGTGTCCTAGGGTGACACCTGTTCTCATCAATAAATCCAGCTCTTTTAATTCTAGGCACTGGGACTATCTCAGATCCAATAGATATAACAGAGGCAACCTTTACAGCTAAGGCAATCAGGACATGATTATTCCACCCGCCCCACTGTTATAAATTATATTAATTTTTATTATTATAATTATTAATATTTACAACAAGTGCAAGGAATATAAGAATTTAACTCTTATGGATTCATGGATCCCAATTAAACTATTCTGCAACATTTTAAAAATAAACAGCTTAAAATATAAAGACAGAGCATTTTTTTACCTGGCCAAGAGATGCCCTCAAAATCTTGCCCATTTCTGTCTTTCACAAAATATCCCTTTTCTTTTGCTTGTGCATACAGGGTATATGAGGGATCAACCTTAATATGAGGATCTATGATGACCACAAGCTGCCATGGTAAGAAAATAAAGTGTATCATTAACATCAGCTGTGCTCAATAAAACAGTAAGAGTTCACTTTTGATAGAATGCAGAGAATGACTTCATCTCAGGTAAAGGAGAGAGCTGTGTCCCTCATTTCAAAAAGCAGATACCAGGTTTTTTATATATTGTGTTAGACATATGTACAGGACCTGAATTTACACCAAGTGTATGAACTCACCCCCCTGAAATAAAAGACAAAACCTGTTGTTAAAGATAAAAGCAAGTACCCCAACCCCTAAAAACACAACGTTTAATTCACTGCAGTATTCCATGAATGGGAAAATATCTGACTTTTCCCTGTTCATTGCCTGCTTAAAATCATATGCCTTAAGACATTTAAATTCATTTTAGTTTGTGTAGCATACAACAGCAACAGGTATTGTATTTTGCAGTTACACTCTGCTGCTTTGCTGCAGAGCTGAGAAAGTACTATAGCTCCATTTGAGAGATTTTAAAACTTGAATGCTATTTCAGCAATCCTCTGTTCATTAACTTTTGGCAAAGAACAAGCATTAAGCAATTCTACAACTCAGTAATTCCAAGGAAAATATTTTAGCTGTAAAAACAGAAATACAGAAACACAAAGAAAAGCTGAAGCAACCACAGAAATTATCAATGGTGAAAGCTGCTGTTAAGAAAAATTTTCTGCTCTGTTCATCAAGGACAGCACTAAGCTGCTTCTGAAAAATAGAGTTTCACATGGGTCAAATTTAGCTGGACTGTCAGGATACAGAACAAACTACTAAATAATGAAATGGTATGAGGAACTGAATTAAACACGATAGCTTGCATGCTGGAAGCATCACCAGATGGCAACACAGTCTAATTTAGTCTGTTGAGTTCACCTGTTTCCGATATCTGAAGTACCCTGCTTAAAGTTGGATCGGGTAGATTCACACCACAGAGAGATTTTTTCTTTCTTCCTGCAATATTATTTACCTTGCGTTTTTTCTTCCTGAGATGTTCTTGCATCTTTCTGGGGTTCTGGAATTTCTGTTTGTCCCAAGTAAAATACCTCTTGCCATCTGTGTGCTCTATATCCAGCCATATAGCATCATAAGGAATGTCATGTGTATCAAAGCCAGCATCCACTGCCTTGACATCTTGCTCATCCTCATAATTCCACCTGCACTGATGGTAGCCCAGAGAAAAAAGTGGGGGCAAGGCTTGAGTGCCTAGAAAGAATATATGAATGAAGATAAAACTGTCAATAAATTCAGTCTTTCCACATTATAAAGTGGCCTGTCTTGATGGTGACTGGCAGCTCCAGCCCCCTGTGTTTCACCTCTTCATCTAAGGGTGCAGTTTCAGATGGCAGTGATTATGCTGGCTTCTCAATGAGAGCCAAATTTGACCAGCTGTGAACACTAGGGAAAACAAGGATAGAGGCCTGCCCTCACAAAGCACGAGCCTTTGATCTACACACTGCAGTTTGGGAACAACTGGCCCCTGCACACAATGGGCTAGGTAAATATTGACCCACTCTTGGGTACAGCATGTTCCTCAGAGAATCTCCTGGGTAAGAGCCATTCTGACTCCAATTATTTGAGCTAGTACCTGTCAGTTGTGCAAACTGCTTGAAGATATCAAATGCAGTGGGTCCCATCAGCAGGAAAACATCAATTATCCCACTTTCTGACATCCAGCGTACATCAGTTAGAGGCACTGCTCTCTGCTTAGCAGTCTCTGCAGCAGACCTGGATGGAGTGTGCTTAGAGGGAAAACAAGGTAAACCTGAATCTCTCTCTTTATCAGACTTTTATTCCATGGAGGAGCAAATAGGGAAACACACAGAATTCACCAAAACATACCTGGCAGGTATAGGTATACACACTGAATGTTTCTTATATATCCTTCACAAATCCTTTACCTTGAACACCACTTACACAAGGTAGAATAATAAGTAATGAGAAAAAATGGGTAATGAGAGGCAAAATAATTAAAGCATTTCCATAATTAAAGACAGTGAATTTTCTGTAGGATCTCTGTGTAATATCTATATCATGAGTAAAAAAAAATAAAAACTAACCACATAATGCTGTGCTAGAAAATCAAGATTTGCTTTTTTGTCATTGTTTCAATTTTAACAGAATTCATATGTTTGTGTTTCAAGAGTGAGTTCCTTTCCTGAACATTTTATGTTTCTTCGAGGTCAATTACATTCCACAGAAGAATGAGCCTGCTAAGCAGAAATCTGTGGCAATTCCGAGAATTTAAACTTATAAAAAGTTTTCAAATCCAAATGATTGTAAAGATTTTTGTCCACCATTTTTTCTACATCCGTGTAGATTTTTTCTATGCATTTTCTCTCTGCCTCCTCCTGTAGACGTGCTAAGATACAAGATCTATAATCTGGCTCTTGAAAGGATTCATCTCTTTGCTCTTTTAGTTTAATACAACAAATTTAGCAATAGGGAGGACAGGAGGAAGAGACTGACAATTTTTCATTAGTGAGCAAAAGATAAATCTCCAACAGTGTTATATTCCTGTTGGCCCTGTCCTGAAGAGTTCTTTTGTTATTTAATTCTGAGGAAAGTGAACAACTCTCACCTCAGCTATTGCCTTTGTACTAATATCCACCAGTGTTTCTGAAGAGTTCAGCCAGAAGATCCCTGAAGTTCTGTTAGGCTTGTGTGCTAAGAGAAGGGGTACTGAACCATAAATGCCTATTTTGTCATGTATCTTGTGGCCGAAAATATCCAAATTATAAAGCCGGTAGGCATCACCATCACTAGGACAAACAAACAGATGTGTTTGTTACATGCAAGCATCTTGCACTAGGTTAGATTTAACTCTGCTGCTGTCCCACTAAGCCTGGTGAATACTCAGACAGTGCTCTGTGTTCTGGTCTTCTGTTTAGCATCCAAAGCTGAAATATAGACTGCCTAGATTACTGCTTCTTTGCTTTGGTCCTATCTGAAGGAAACAAGATTTTTGCTGCCACTGAGGCTACTGTACATTTGCTTTAAATCCTAAAATATTACTTCTGAACTCTCCCATCCTCCCATAGAATTGCTCTTTTATGAGTTCTGCTAAAACATGACCAATCCTGCAAGTCAGAAAAAAACTGCATGGAAAACTGGGAGAGAACAGAAAGGGCCATTCATGAAATTGCACACTAGGGAAAGCAGAATGCCTTACTCCATATGGCTAGGGGCTGCAATTCCGTATGCTGTATCATTAAGATAAAATATACACTATATAACATACATGTCTCAAGCTCTTGTCTGCATTCAATTATTAACACGTTATAGCTCCCTCTTACAAACAAAAAACAAAACACTGCACTCACTAGCAATCTGACACCTTGACACCTTTACCTGGTGTTTTTGAGAAGAAGTGTTTCTGTGTGTTGTGGTATCCCATAAACATGGTCATATCCACGTAAAGAGAAGTCCATGCCTACAGAAGTAGGACCTGTGGAAATAATATTAAATGATGAGAACACGGAGTTCTTAGGCTTATCTGAAAGGAATAAAGCAGAGCAATTTAACTGGATAAACCAAAAGAAAATAGGTTTTAATGTTTCATGCTTCAACTTCACTTCCATTATTACTTCTGCTCTGTAGAGGTAACGTTTGAAACAGATTTTATTGTATTGCATTTCTTCTGATTTTGAACTTCTTAACAAGATGAAATGAATCACTTCAACAGAAAAAAACCCAAATCCATGTAATCATGGGTCATCTCTTTATTCGGTAGTGAAACTGCTTAAAATTATCTCCTGTTCCATCCCACTACATACAAGCCGAACTTAGCAGCACAGCGGACTTCAAAATCTGAATTGCCTGTTTCCCACTGTCACGCTACTGAACCCAGGGCAACTTTTGGCAGGCGACCAGAGATCCTGCAGACATGCAGTGGCTTCAAGATCAGAATCTGACCATATGGACTTTATTCCTCTGACATGGACAACAGAAAAACATGATGTGGGCCTAACACATGAGAAATAACATGAACAACAAGGGCAACAGCTTCCTGCCCCATGTGTCTTGACTGTGAACTGAGGAAGTTTCTCTCACCAAAAGAAATTGCTTTCAGACTTCCCTCTTCCTACTGCAGCTGCTGGGTAGTGCTGGTTGCTATAAAAGTCTGCTCGATAATGGTAATGGACAAAGCTAACCAACTTAATTAATATAGAATACAATGGGATGAACAGCAGCTCATCATATATTTTGGTAATTTGTAATTTAAATTGTATTTGAGCTACCGCTCTCAGGTGTCTATAACCTTCATCTTTATCATTTAAGATTGGTCAGTATCTCCTTTTTTAGTTCACACTTCAGAAAAGTTTCTTTGTGACAATTATTAACGCTTAGATATCATGATTTCTGATATGTCATGAGACTAAACTACAAGTGAAGTCAATGTTACGTACTAATACTAAAAAAAAGGAATTAATGTATTATATACAGTAGATACATGTAAAGTCAGACAATGCAGCTAGTGTTAATGCTATGTCATAAATGGCACATAGTGAGTTGATGAAATGAGTCACATTTAACGTGCTCCCTCTTAAACAGAGATCCAATGAGTATTTGCAGAGTTTTTGCCAAATTGTTACCTAGCGCTGATTTCTAATTAAAACAAAGTTAAGGCAACTGAAAAGCAGGAGCGAATGGGACATTGATAAACATTACACATCTAAACAGAAATCAGACAGAAATATGACGGTTAAATACAAAACAGTAAAGCTGTTTTCAGAACTAGACTGAGACTCACCATGAGCTTTGATGTCTAAGAAACTGCCAAATTTCTCTTGCCAGAGACCTAGATCCTCTTGTTTTTCCTGTACAAATAGAAATAGCTAAGCCTAGCAAATGAAACTGCTCACATCATGTATTTCTGAGAAAAAGACGTTTATTCACACGAGATTTATACAGCCTTTTTTTTGTTGTTGTTACGTATGACTAATGTAAATAAATCAAAAACGCAAATCAGATTCAGCTCCAGGAATTTACACTGAAGAACTGATGTGCACACGTTGTACACAAGCAGTCTGCTACAGCATAAAAGTAATATCTGAGGTCTTGGAGAATCACAGAATGATGGAATAGCCCAGTTTGGAAGGGACCTCAAAAGATCACCTGGTCCACCCTTTAATGGTAAAGGGGGCCTTGATGACATTATCTAGCAGCCTGTCCAAACAAATCTTGAAAACCTCCCATGATGGGGACTATGCCACATCCCTGGGAAGGTTGTTCCAGTGAGTGATTATTCTCACACTGAAAAATGTGTTTCTCCTTCATGTTGAATAAATTTATGAAATACATGGGTAGAACCGAACAGAAAAAAAACCATACAAACAGAAACTGACCCACTCCCCCAACTAGTAAAGGTCAGACAACAGAAAAAGCTCTTCAGACACTCTGGAGTGTCTGTAACTGATACTTTCAACCTCTTTGTGTCCTGAAATTCATTGTTGTAGAATTTACACTTCTTGCAGTGTCAGCCCTAGTTTTCTTTTCTACCTTCACCCCACAATAAGGGGACATGGCCTCTTGCAGCTGTGTGACTTCCCTGGCAGAAATCAGAGCTCAAACATAAGCATGCTGAAGGCAGCACAGCTCCTGCCATTTATAACAGGATAGCAAAGTAAGCAGCCATCTGCTCTGCAGGAGGCTAAAATTATATCACAGACACAGCTCAGCCTCCTGGGAAAACTGCTATGTGCTTCTACGCACTGCCAGGACCTGGTCTATTTTAAGAGAGAATACTAAGCCTCAATGTATGTGGAGACAGATTTTATGACTGTTATAAAAAGATCTTGTTCTTTTGAAACTCTCTTTGCAATGAACAGGGGATTTGAAAATTACAAATATCACCACAAAACACACATTTACTCCAGATCAAATAAGAGAACAAAAGAGAAATAAATTAGTAATAAAAAGGCTATAGAAAAAAACATTTTTGTGCTAAATCTATGTGACTGATGCCTTCTACAGACACAGTAAAACACATAAACCTTCCTTCAACTATGAATTTGTAACATATCTCACTATGTTATACCAGGTCCTTTTTGAAAGTGGTTAGACTGTATTTGTAAACATACTATGGGGCAAAATGAACATGTAATTTAGTTTTCTTTTACAAAATATTCCTGCTGGAATTGCAGTAAGCATAGGTTACCTTAGAGGAATCACTTGCTGCCTCCTCATTTTGTGCTGTAGGTTTTCTAGTGAAAACAAATACATAGAGATAATCAGTTTATTGTTAACATAAGCAAGGATTTCAAACAGAAACATAAAATAGCACCATGCTTTGCTTTATCCATTATTTAGGACTTCTGGTGCAAACTTGTAAGTCATTTTAATATTATGTGCCTTAAAATAACCTTCACTCAATACTTGAGCTAGGCTGACTTCTTGGCCTTTCATGTTTATTTCTATCTGCATCAGCATTTTACCTGCCCAGAAGATCCTCACTTCTTTATCATTCTGCTAAGGGCTCTCTGTTAATTTCAATGTTTAAAATGATGCTCCACAAGAGAGATGCTTGCTGTGCCCATTTTTTAATCATGGCATGTCCTACACCAAGGTTTCTCATCCTTCCAGCACTTTGTAGCATGATTAACCTATGACATCTTGCAATTAGATGGAACATTGCCAGTTGAACAGAACTTGACTTCTAGTGAATAACACTTACTTAAAGAGTACATTTAGTGAGAAAAAAAATTAAAATAATAGCCTCATCATACAACCATCACTCATTCCCAAGAAAGACAAGGGGTACCAGGATAATTTAGTGTCTTTTGCAGAATTGGCCATTAAATAAGGTTAACATTTTGCACATGGCTGCTGCAAGGGATTAAAGCAGTCTGCAGCTAATTGATCTAGAATGTGTTTGTCAAAACTTCTCCTTGTATTTACTGTACTTATGAAGTAAAAGAGAAGTCATGTTTCAGTGCATAAGAGCTTTCAGAAATTGCATTGTTTATATTCAGCTACAGCACAACCAGTATATACAGTGATGTGATAGATGCTGTACCTGTCACTGGAAGGTGGTTGTAGGTGCTCAAAATACAACAACCCATTGGAATTCATGCTCATAACAGTCTCACCCTTAGACTGCAGCTCAACTTGGAAGGGGTTTGCCGTGACTTGAAGTTTGTAGTCCCCATTACCACTTGACAGTACCAAAATACCTGCCTCCTTGTGGGATATGAACAGTCTGGCAAACGAAAAGCAAAAACAGCTTTATATAAATCAGCAGCACATGAAATCCACTGGAACTAAATAACTTTTGATACAAAAGATGGGCTAAGAATATCAGCATACATTACACAAACCTCAAAGCTAATGTTGAGCCAAAGAAGGCCAGAAATACATGCTGTGCTCTGGGTTCATTGCATAATGCAAAAAGTGGCTACAGAACTGCCATGAAAACTACCCAGAGCTTGGATTCCTTTCACATTAACAGGTAATACCTAAGGTAAAAACTTTGCATTGTAACAAGTAGGCTATTTTCTGATTGGGTCAAACAGGCTCAGGTTTCTTATGTGCATGATAAAACTTTCTCCTAAGTATTTAACATGGTTTTTTGAAAGTAAATTAACCACATGCATTTTTGTTTTCTTTTCCTGTAACAACTTTATATTGTAGAGTGACAACTGTACTGTAATATAAAGAAGGAAGCTGTATAAGAGATATTAACATGCTAAATCATCATCACTTAAATCACACATGACTTACCTCTGGGTGGTAGGTTCCTTTATAAGAACATCAGGAACTTTGTATCTTGCTCTGAGAGGGGATGCCTCATCGATTTTAAGCCTGAAAATATTGCCTTCTATTTCATAAATTTCTACTTGTAGAAGAATCTGTGAGCAAACAAACCGATAAACTTGTAAGGGTAAAAATTACTTATTTTTAACACAGCATCACCAAACACTTACTGACTGGAAAAAACTTCTCTAGCATTCTTGAGAGTAAAAATCATCATCCATATGAATTTACACCAGCTAACTCTACTCCACCCCTTTGAAGAAGCAATGCCTTTTAAGTGAACTCTTTATTTTCAAGCATCTGATATCTAGCATTACAGAAAAAAACTTACTATTTTGAAATAGTGGAGAAAAATCTGAATTAAAAATATTTTTCAGATAAAAAGTGTTCTATTCAGAACTCTCTTTTTTCGTAAAGCCATTAAAATTTTTTTAAGTTAAATGCTGATTAGTAAGGACATATTTAGGCTGATAGTTTGCATTATCTCTCAAATATCTATCACGGAAGAACCTCAAAATCTGCAAATATTATCAGTCTTATTGACAACATTCACTGCTCTTTCTGTAAGCACCCTCTTATGCTATGAGGTATATCACCTTATTCTCCTCATGAATGATTTGGAATTTGACATTCTCATCACTTAATGTGATTGAATCCAACAACACTCGATACAAGGATTTTCCAGGATGTAGAAGTTTCTGGCGCCTGTCAAGATAGGAAATTGTTTTTAGTCTCCCCAGTTCTTGTACCTTATATTATACAGAGGGACATAATATTGTTAGAAATGTTTACTTAATAATTTTGTATTGAATTTTTTCAAATACCATTATTAGCACTTCAAATCGAGAGGAAAAAGAAGGAACATAGTTTTGAGCACACCAAAATGCTTAAAATGAGATATTAGAGGGGTTTAGGGGGTCACCCATCACCACTCTATATGGTTTTCTTAACAATAATAATCGTCATAATTCAAGTGTCCGTTTCTTAGCTGTACAGTTACATTATCATTCTTTCATTTACCCCTGAAATTTCAGTTGAATAATCTGGTTTTCGTTTTCTGTCATATATCCCTGTAACTCCCCAATGAACACCTTCTGCATTCTGGGGTGATGAAACTGTGTGTGTCTGCAATTTGTAACCTCGAAATACACATCAAGGAAATTGTTTCTCCACAAGTCTGATGACTACAGAGTCTTGACTACAGCTTCTGGCCTTGATAATGTTTTTAGGTCAGAGATCCTTAAATCAAGGCTCTCTCAACTGTTTGAAATTCTCCATGCCAAGCCCAGGTTTTATGAACTATTTGAAGAGAAGAGTCTTGGAGGCTACCTTAAAGACAAACTTCTTAATTAATAAACCAAATATGTCAGTGATTAACTGGTGTAACAATGGGCAATCATTTATTTCAGTCAGCACAGAAAAGAACACAAGGGAGGGAAGAAAAAGGTCGAGAGCACAGTTAGAAATGGGATGAGAAATATGACAGGAGAAGGTTAGATTTAAGGGACTAGTGAGCTGGAATTTAGATTTGACACTAAATTCTGGCCAAGGTTCTTGCTCAACAGGACTGTAATCACACACGCTACTGTCACAGACTAATGATTTCTATTGAGTGTTCTGCTGCTTTGAACTACAGATAGTCAAGAAACATCCACATCAAGAGAACAAGCTGCATCTGAGTGCACTTAAAATATTGCTGGGGCTTTGTCAGATGAGAGGACTGATCCTTTTGAACTTTAACAGAAGACACTCTAGGTGTAAGATTACACATTTTAAAGTCTGCTGATTATTGCTTGCTGATAGAGAAGTAGAATGCTCACCTTTGAAAGAAAAATCCTAAAAGTCGCAGACTTGCTGTGATTAGAAGTCAATATGTAACTACTACCTATATATTTTACTATTAGTAGTTTAAAAATAACCAGCACACTACAATTCTCCATACCTGTAAAAAGCAATCTGGTTGCATTTCTTAAAGTTGCTTTTGTCCACAGCCTCATCTTGGACACTAGGAAGAGAGATAAATAAAGTGTTTAAACGTGTCCATCAAACACTTGCTGAATAAGATGATGGGGGTCCTTTTCAAGAGTGGTCAGCATTAAAAACAGTGTAGAAAACATAAAATGTGATGGACCTTGAACTATGTGTTTAGATATGGGAAGAGTTTCTTACACATTTAGTTTCATGCGGAACCATTTCCTTTTAAACTCTGAAACTTTGATAAAAGATTGCATCTATGACTAACAGAGCTGAATTTCAGCATAGCTGAATTCTTATGGGTTTGCATTTTGAAGCCAGACCTCCTTCTGCAGTCACTACAGTTTATTATTATTTTCCAGTAATAAGAATGGAGAAATGGGGAGGACTGGCAGAAAAGAAGAAATCCTGCACCCTTTTCTCCAACTTTCAGTGGGACTGAAAAAGGAGGGAGGCTCCCGATGGTCTGCTGACAGCTCTAGGCTTGAAGTAAGTTTTAGATTTACTAGTTAAGAGTAAATTTTTTATTTGCCTGAAAGAAAATAGGCTGCTGGTAGTGTCTATCAGCAAAATATTTCCCAGACCATGCTGGGTTCAGACACAGATGGAAGGGAATAAGTATTAATTCTGGCAGATAAGCCATTGATGCTTATGGAATACCTACTAATTACACACATGCAACATAGGAAATGCAGAAGGCACCCACTGAGGCTCGGTCACAGTTACAAGTCCTGGGTTATTATTTGAGATCTCACAGTGACCGTATATTTAGATCACTTAGCCCTTCCCATCTGTGTTTGAAGACACGTACGTCCTTTCGGGTTTTGCTCCAAGCTCGTGTGCCTCTGCCGGCGCCCCGAGCAGGGGGCAGCCCGGAGCGCCCCTGGCGCTGCGGACCCGCTCGCTGCGCCGCGGGA